>JAJEJO010002396.1:171329-240907 GCA_020662805.1 Glaucomys volans | reverse complement strand
GTCTCACAGCTTCCTGAGTCTCACAGCTTCCTGTGTTTCACAACTTCCTGTGTTTCACAGTTAGTGGTTGGAAAGACCCAGACCCTGCTCCTGCCATGTGTCATGGGGCTGTCACTAGGATGCCACTGGCCTCATGGGACATCCCTTTCAGCAAAAGCCTGTCACACCAGAGCACCCGCACCTGCTCCTCTTCCACTGTGCCTCTTCTCTATCCCTCTCTCTGGCACTACCAGGAATTTCAGAATGGTGCCCTAATACTTGATTATTATAGTGCACAGCAATGAAGAAAAGCCTGCTTTGAAGTGTGACATCCTCGAAAAAGACACACACAAAAAAACAAAAAAACCCTTGAAAGAACAAGTTCTATCAACGCAAAGAGAAAAAAGCTCGAGGTGCTTACCCACTCCATCCTTAAGTGAGGAATCAATAAAACCTACTAATTTATTGTTTCTTGGTTACCTTTAAAATGGTACCAACCAAAGGGCCTATGAACATTAATGAATGCAAATAGTTCAGGATTTAACAATAGCATGAAAATGTTCTTAAAGGAAGAAGTGTACACACATGCTTTCTCATGCGCACTCCAATTCATCATGCATTCTCTAAAACTCTGGTGTGTTGCATTTTAGGGTCCTACTAAATAAATCAAAACAGTATGTTATCTGAAATTAGGAACCAGACAGGAGAGCAGCTAAAATTAATTCACCATCGTAATCTCTACCTACGAGACTCCCCTGAGGAAAGGCATTATATGCCCATTTCCATGGGCAGAGGTTTAAATATAGCTCTCCTATTAGTTTTACATGCTGAAATCCCTATGCATTAAAATAAAAATGTATCTGGCGTCTCAGAGGAGAAAGCTGGAGGTCTGCACTGACCTCTAAATGAATCCAATTAAATGTGATCAAGTTCCACATCTATGTTTTAGAATCATCCTGAACATTTGAGAAGGAAAACAGGTCTAATGGTCAATGTGCCACGCATATTTCTGAACATTTCAACCCTCACCTCACCAGTGAAAAGAAAACCCAAAGGGAGAGCCATCAATAGGGACACACAGATGGGAAAATCCCCTCACCTTAAGCCTTCATCTTGAAACGACACGTGCAGACAGAGAGACTGCATTCAACACAAGTGTCATTCAACATCCGGACCCAAATTCCATGTCACTCCCCCTCCGGTGGGCTTGGGGTGGGGGCCGCCAAGCGTGGTGGGGTGTGCTGGAGATAGTGTGATACAGGGCTGGAAGCCCTCCTCGGATTTCAAACAGGTCAACTTGTCAAAGCTTTATGTGGGAGCCAATTACATTAATTTTCCACAGTCGCCAAATACATATTTCATTTCCATCTCCCACCAGAGATGGGGTCCAGGGATCCTGTTTCGAAAGGCTCTTATCACTAAGTAACATTCATACCCCCAAAGGAACCCTTGGCAGCCGGTGGCCCATTGAAGTGATTGAGCAAGGCTCAGGCCGCCCGACGCTGAGTGGCGGCGCGGTCACACGGCACACGCTTGGGGACAATGGGGCTTCTGCGTCAGCCACATTGTCAATAAATTTCAATTACACTAATTGCCAAGAGTTCAATGAGTGCACTTTGAAAGAGGAGAGAAAGGAATATAAAAAAAGGGAGCTTATGCCTCCTAGGGCTAAAGAAAGGGCCGTAATAAAGAGTCGGTTTTCTGATGGGGCATTCCAGTATTTTCCAACACGGCTTAACCAGAGTTTACAAGCTGTTCCGGTTTCAGGCACCCTGTTTTACATTTCTTTGTTACTGTCTCCAAACAACATGGATAGAAGCACAATTATGTGGCGCTCTGTTTCAGGGGAGATTTAATTTCTAAGATTTTTTTTTCTTTTTTTACACGTGGGTCTGCTCTCTCGTGCAGATCATGTGCTGAGTGAACTTGGGCAGGCGGCTTCCGTGAATGCTCGAGACTGCAACTAACCCAGCGGGGACACAAAAGTCAGGGCCATGTCCCACAACATGTCCTCAAAGAAGGCAAGAGATGGAAGAAGGCAGCCCTGGCCGCTAAGGGGCCTCTGAGACAGCAGTGGGTCCTGGGCCCCCTCCACAAGGCAGGGGTGTGACTGGATGTCCAATGTTGGATGAATCGTCAGGGCTCACAGGCTGTGGCCCTCACAGTGAGCGATGGAGTCAAAGGCAAGACTGGTGTCATGGCATCTAGGATGCTGGGTGGCTGCTGCAGGCCAAGCACTCAGGAAGGTGGAGAGGAAGGAGACCATCCACGAGGCCCTTGGATGGAGGACCGAGGAGCCCCGAGATGGTGCAACCACCGGACACAGGCTCGCAGCTCCTCCCTCTGGCTGCATCCTTCCCACCCGCCCCCCAGCATGATGAGGCCAAGAGGACCAAAGAGACTCCGCACCTGCTGGTCTCCCCATAACCCGGTTTATAAAGCTAAACGAGGCTTTCTTCAGAGGAAGCATCATTTACCACAGCTCCTTACAGCGGAAGGGACAGGCGTGGAGGCAGCAGGAGCCACAGCCAACAACCTGCGAGGGCCGCTCCGCCCTGGCGGACCCTGACTGCGCTCCGCTCTGCGCCTGCCCTGCACCCACCCTGTCTACTCACCGACGCTCCTCACCCTCTGATCGAATCCTCAGGGTCATCTTTTCTCAGCTTCGACACAAACCCCACAAACCCGAGCGCCAGAGGAAGGTGGTGTTGGCGCATCACACGTCCACGATGCTTCCAAGGCACCGCGCTGCTCCTTCCAGGTGCGTCCATGTCAGGCAGCGTCTCTGCTCACCCAGAGAAGAGCTCCGAGCTCTGGAAAGGGGCGCAAGCATCAGGGCAGACGGGAAATCGCCACAGCTCGACCTCTGGACACACGGTGCTAATGACCCTGGGGAGGGTTAGCACAGAGGGGGCGCACGATGACGGCCTTCGGAGCACTGGAGTGGGTGGCCGTGGGCGGGTCCACGCACGGAGGCCTGAGTCCCAGCCAACGCCTCCTGCAAATGAGCCACTTCACGAGGGTGACTGGGCAGCTCCAGAGGGCTGGCAGACCCCGCTGCTCAGAAGGGCCTGTGGCCAGTGCTTGTTTGGTCACATGACCCTACTTTGTCCCAGCTTCTTAGGACAGAAGGTTAGACAATTAACAGCAGAGAATGGGCAAGGTGAGAAGGAATTGCTGAGGGTCCCCGACTCTGTTGCTCACGCTGTTTGGAAAGACTCGGAGGGACCTCATGCATGTTTTTCTGTGGGACTCTCCGATAGCCACATTCTCTTATCTTGTACGTTTTACTAAAAATTTGTACAAATATAATTTGAAAACGTGAGGCAGTTTGCCACACAGAGTTGCAAGGAGATGTGCCCCATCCCCATGCCCACATGGCCTCAGTGCTGTCCCCAGGGGCAGGATGCCAGCAGGTTTCTCCAACTCGGAAAGAGGGTTTCCTCTGGGAACATGCAGCCCTCAGTAACCCAGGGCTGCTCCTGCTGGTGACAGTCTCTGGAATCCACCCCTCTCAGGGCCTCTGTGTAGCCATCCAGAGGAGGAATTACCCTTGCAATGTGAAATAAACACTAGGTCGTCATTATCATTGTTGTTGTTGGTTGGTTGGTTGGATAGTTTTTATAAATTGGAGCTTAGCTCAAGTCGTCACCTATACAATCTACCTTTAAAAGAATACAAACTAACCCCTTTGAGGAAATAGAAAACAACAGTGTTTGCATTTTAGCAAAGATAGGAGCAAGCGGAGATTCCTTAGTAGACACCCTACAGAGAGGGCAAACCTTTGGTAACCCCGAGCTGTCATTCAGCAGGTGATTCCTAAGCTAGGAGGGGAACTGACTTGCACTGGGGCACATCCATTCACAGTTAGGTTTCCTGGAGACAGAAGTGCATGCTGCAGGCTTGGAGAGACTCTGGGTGGTGTGGGTACCAAGCAGGTACCAAGAAAATCAACCCACTAAATTTATGGAGATACAGAAATAAACACAGAAAGACAAACACAAGGTTGGGGACGAATTAGGGCAAAACAGGGAAAGGTCATTTCAATTTGAAATGTCATATGTTTTATGTTGAGGTTTCTATCACTGGCATGTGGGAAATCATTCATTCTTCCTCCAGTGACTTCTCTTCAGTGTTGCCCCTGCCAGGGCCTTGCTGACCCAGTCACCTGTTTATCTAATGCAGTGTGTGCTGGCGTCCGCAGCCATTGAGGGCGAGGCTCTGATCCATGACCTTCTGGAAACCCATGAGGGATAGCAAGAATTGCCTGCCTGGAGCATGTGACATTGGCTTCACTGTGCAGGCCCCTCACTTTGCCCAGGAAGCAGAGTCCACCCTCCAGAATCACTTACCCACAAGCCTTAGAGATGGCAGTGAAGGGTCTCACCACCGGGGGGCTCCACTGCGGCGAGTCTGTTGCCTTCTGTTCTTCAGTGAAGAGCCCGTGAAAGCGACTGTCTCTGATCCTGACCTTGCTTCTTTTCAGAGGATGCCACCCCTGCTCCCTCTGAGCTGCTCAGGGACGATGACAGCGCAGGCTCCGAGGGGAGGCTCCCTGGGCTCTCCCTCCCAGCGGTGCCTGGGGTGAAGCACTTCCAGCTGCACCTACCACAGGAAGCCTCTGAAGCTCCCTGGGGTGAGCTGGGACAGGTGTCCCTGCTGATTTACAGGGAGGAAGCCAAACTTCCCGGTGGAGAAGCAGCTCCTCAGGATATAGGCCCCATGGCCGTGAGGCCAGACCTGGGGCCCAGACCACTGCCTGCCCACACCTGGGTGGTTCCCACCACGAGCTGACCTCCTCCCATTCCCTCTAACCCTGACACTCCCAGAGCCCAGGAAGCAAGCCTGGTGCTGGCTGGAGTGGCAGAAGCACAGGCGTGGGGGTCCCCACTGAGCATTGAGGCTCAGCCAGGCAGACCAGCAGCACCATGGATGCCCAGGGCACTGCCAGGATCTGAGGAAACCCTTTGCCAGCCTACTCTGGGCACAGTTGGCCATGGTCCAGGACGCCTGCCTCCCCTGGGCTGCGACTCCTCTGGGCGCCTCTGGGAGCTAGTGCTGAATCTTCCAGAACAGTGCGAGGGGCCCTGGGTGTCCACATGACCTTCCCTTTCAGTTGTTGCTGTTGTTCTTTCTAGATGTACGTGACAGGAGGGTGTACTTTGACTTGTTCTGTGTATAATAAGTATGACTTGTTCCAATCGGGCCCCACTATTCTGATCGTACATGATGTGGAGTTACACTGGTTGTGTGCTCATGTGTAAGGATAGGAAGGTATGTCCAACTAATTCTACTGTCTCTTCTACTCCTATCCTCCCTCCCCACCCTTTATTCCCCCTGTTCTAGTTCAAGGAACTTCTAATCTTCCCCCTCCCTTGTTGTGGGTTATCATCCCACAATGTTCATAGAGAACATTTTGACTTTGGTTTTGGGAGACTGGCTTATTTCACTTAACATGATATTCTCCAGTTCCATTCATTTACTGGCAAATGCCATAATTTCATTCCTCTTTATGATGGAGTAATATTCCATTGTGTATATATACCACATTTCTTTATCCATTCATCTGTTGAAGGGCACCTAGCTTGGTTCCACAGTTTGGCTATTATGAATTGAGCTTCTATAAACATTGAAGTGGCAGGATCACTGTCATATGTTGATTTTAAGTCCTTTGAGTATAAACCGAGGAGTCAGGTAACTGGGTCAAATAGTGGTTTCATTCCAAGTTTTCTGAAGTATCTCCATACTTCTTTATGGACTGGTTGCACCAATTTGCAATCCCACCAACAATGTATAAATGAAACTTTCCCCACATCCTCACCAATATTTATTGTTGCTTGTATTCTTAACAATTGCCATTTTGAGTGGGGTGAGTTGGATTCTCAGAATAGTTTTGATTTGCATTTCTCTAATTGCTTGATATGTTGAACATTTTTTCATATTTTTTGACCATTATAGTTCTTGTGTGAAGTGCCTGTTCAGTTCCTTAGCCTATTTATTGATTGAGGGGTTTTTTTGGTGTGTTTTGAGGTTTTTATGTATCCTGGAGATAATGCTCTGTTTGAGGTGCTCGTGGTGAAGATTTTCTCGCATTCTGTGGGCTCTCTGTTCATGCTCTAGATTGCTTCTTTATGATGAAGAAGGTTTTAGTTTGATTCCATCCCATTTATTGACCCTTGCACTTTAGGAGTCTTCTTGAGGAAGTCAGTTCCAGATCAACATGCTGGAGAGTTGGGCCCGTTGTCCTTCTCGTAAGCACAGAGCGCCCGCTCTAATGCCTAGCTTCTTCATGGACTTTGAGTTGAGTTTTGTGCAGGGTGAGAGATAGAGGTCCAGTTTAATTCCAGTAAACATGGGTTTCCAGTTTTCCCAGCACCATTTTTGAAGAGGCTCTCTTTTCCCCAGTGTGTGATTTGTCTAACCTGAGATGCCTGTGCTTATGTGGGTGTGTCTCTGTGTCCTCTATTCTGTGCCACCATCTTCACGTCTGTCTGGTGCCAATGCCATGCTGCTTTGTTCCCACAGCTCTGCAGCATAATTTAAACTCTGGTACTGTGTGCCTCCTGCCTCACTTTTTTCACTAAGGATTGCTTTGGCCATTTTGGGCCTCTTGTTTTTTCAAATGAATTTCATGATTGCTTTTTCTATTTCTATGAAGAATGTCATTGAAATTTTAACAGGAATTGAATTAAGTCTGGTGCCTTTGGTAGTATACGCATTTTGACAGTATTAATTCTGCCTATCCAAGAACATGGGAGGTCTTTCTGCTTCAAAGTCTTCTTCCATTTCTTTGTTTAGAGTTCTGTAGTTTTCACTGTAGAGGTCTTTCATCTCTTCTGTTATATTGATTCCCAAGTATTTTTTTTGAGGCTATTCTGAATGGGATAGTTTTCCTGACTTCTCTTTCAATTGATTCGTTATTGGTACATAGAAATGCCATTGATTCATGGTGGTTAATTCCATATCCTGCTACTTTCCTGAATTCATTTATGTGTTCTAGAAGCTTTCTGGTGGAGTTTTTGGATCTTCTAAATGTGGAATCATGTCACCAGCAAATAGGCATAGTTTGAGGTCTTCTATTCCCATATGTATCCCTTCAGTTCCTTTCTTTGGTCTAATTGCTCTGGCTAGGGTTATAGGACGATGTTGAATGGTGTGGTGAAAGAGAGCATCCCTGTTTCACTTCAGACCAATGTCCCTGATAAATATAGATGAAAAAATTCTTGATAAAATCCTGGGAAACTGCATACAAAAACTATTGAAAAGATGGTGCAACAATGTCAAGTGGGGTTCATTCCGGCATATAAGATGGTTCCACATACAGAAGTCAATAAATGTGATACGTCACATCAATAGACCTAAAGATAAGAATCACATGATTATCTCAATAAACACAGAAAAAGCATTTGAGAAAATTCAGCATCCTTTCATGCGCAAAACAGAAGAAAAACTAGGGATAGCAGGAACATATCTCAACGTGGCAAAAGGTATGCACGCAAACCCGCTTCTAAATGGAGAAAACCTGCAAGCACTCCCTCTGAAATCCCTCCCTCCACTTCCCAATGCTGCTGTGATCACCACCTGAGCTCCTTGTGCTGCACCTCAGAGTCGCCAAGGCAGCCTTCCTGGAGACTGCTGAAGAGAAGCCCAGAACAAAAGCAGAGGTCCCCCAGCACCTCGGGGAATTGGCTTGGGCTCTGAGATCCCGCACACCACCCTTGGCGGCCTCAGCTCTGCTTCCAGCCTGAAGAGAGGCGCCGTGACTCCGAGTGCAGGTCACTGACCTTGTGGGCTGCAGAGCTCTCCTTCCACTTTAGAGGGAAAATGGACGCTCTGGCCCGTGGGTGTCAGGCTGCAGTCCCACCTCTGTCTCCCTCCCTGTCTCTTCCCGCGGCTTCTAGGTCTCTGCTCATGGAGCTGCGTGGACGGCAGAGCCGGCTGCTCCGTCCTCTCCACACCCGTGGCCTCCAGTGGCATCTGTTTAATTCCTCACAATTCTGGGCTCTTTCCTTCTTAAATGGGACATAATACACCTTTATATTTGAAGAATTTAAACTGAGAAATTCTTTAAACCATGCTGAGTTTGTTTTATAGCTTTCTCAGCTTCATTTCTGATTTTTTTCTGGAAATTTCCAGGGAATCCTCCAGGAACTTTCAGCACTGAGGCTGAGCAGCCTGCAGAGTGCGGGCGTTGAGCCTGGCACTGGCCCTCGGCCTCTCTGAGGAGCGGCCGGGGTCTGGCAACTCCAAGAGGCTCACATTAGCATGAGAAGCCCCGGTGGCCTCCGGGTGGCTTATTGCTTCCTGTCGCCATCCATTTGTGTCTGCCAATAGCCGCTGGTTAAATCGATGCTCCTGATAAATATTGCTTGACTGAGGAAATAGAGCAAATCATCATTCCTTAGTGATGGATCTATTCATCTCTTCTGTGATAACATTTATTTCTCAGATATGCAATCACAACCCGACCCCATTTTAGAAGCAATTAACAACATACTGGGATCCTTGAAGTCAAAACTGCTGAATGCACAGCGGCTTGCTTTCATTCTTTCTTGACTAGAATGAATTATGACCATTCAATATCGGATGCGTCAGGCACAGTCAGGGTAGTAGGAGCTGTCACCATTACCTGGCTCTGACACTCAGTGTGTCACCTTACCTGAGTGGCCAAAGTCCTTACCTCCATCACTGATTCCACTTTCCGCTGGGCCTCTGCACCTGTGTGCGCCGCCTACAGATCAGCAGGGGAAACAAGCCATCTCACGTGTGCAGCCATGGAGACAGCTAGCTGCCGGGCGGTGGAGAAAGAAAGAACTTAAAAATCACACCAACACGTGGGACATGGCGAGTGTGACTGGTCCTGCATCAGAGAAGTGGAGCCTTGAGACCTGCAGTGACAGCCACGACCTGCCCCTGAGCCCTGAGCAAGGCTTTCCCAAGTAGGCAGATCCACAGCAGGAGTCTGAATGGCTCCCGTGGCCAGATCTCCCTGGCCCAACACCACGGGTTTCAACCAAGTGCCTCAGATTGCAGGTGAGCCAGAATAACACTCCACCGGAACCCTACAACTTGAGAGCCTCCTTGCCTCACCTCCCTGCAGGCCAGAGGGTGGAGGCCTGCAGGTGGATGCTCTCTGTTTTCCAGGTCCCTTCCTGCTCTTTGAGCGCAGCTGCTCTGGAGTGACACAGGAGGCAGGGGAAGCAGAAGCCTTTGTTTAAGCAGTCAACTTAATTACCATCTATTTGACTTGACATGCGTATTTCAGAGGCTGCCCATATCAGAAGCAGAACAATGTAGACCATGGCATAATATGTCGATTGCGTGCTGTGCAAGAGCACATAAGAACCTGTCTCAGGCTCCAGCTCTCTGCTTGTGCTGAGAACAGATGTGATCTTCAACCCTGCTGTCCTGGCCAGCACTGCTCATCCACAGAGAAACCAGCCTCCACCTGCCCTCCCCACACCTCTAAGCAAAGGTCTCTGCAAATGAAAGCCTCCAAGGCTTGGGGCAGATGCTGCCAAGGTCAGAGACCTACAGACCTTGGGAAATACAGGCTGGCATCAAGGGGTATAAATCAGCAAAGAAAAGACAGGTGAATGAACCCATCTCTTCCTTATAGCATGTGAGCACCACACACCCTGGCAGAATGCAGTGCTCTCTCCAGGTGCAGATCACTCGCTTCTTCCTTCTTCTGTGTGTCAACTCCTGGGTCCAGGAAATGAAAAACCCACACAGTTGTGTATGGTGAGGGCTGACCAGTTTGCAAAATCAAACAACCCACTCACTCTTAAACTATGTGCCCACTGGCTCACTCCCCACATGTGGGAACCAGATTCCACTTCTTCACACCGGTGACCATGTTCTCCTCTACCTCTCCTTCCTCTCTTCCTTCCTCCTTCCTTCCCTGTTTTTAGTCTCACTAAAAATAAAGCCTATATTTGCTTTTGCTGGGCCCAGGAGGCTGAGGCAGGAGGATCGAGAATCCAAAGCCAGCCTCAGCAAAAGCAAGGTGCTAAGCAACTCAGTGAGACCTTGTCTCTAAATAAAATACAAAATAGGGCTGGGGATGTGGCTCAGTGGTCGAGTGCCCCCTAGTTCAATCCCCAGTACCCCCCCAACAAATAAATGAATAAGGTCTATTTTAGAAAGAAAACATCAGGCTCACATGCTCTTCCTGTGATCATATGCCATTAAGTCATCAAGGCAAGTCTTCTCCAGTCCTAAACCTCACTGGAGACAGGAAACACAACGAGCTTCTGGAATCCACCCTACTAAAGAGCACAGCCCAGAACACACACGCCCCACCAGAGGATGTCTTCAAAACACCGCCTTCTCAGGCTCTGTGCTGACGCTGATAAAAAAAAGTAGAAAAGCAGACACTGTACAATCTTTAGAGTGACTTACACTTTCAAGGACTGATGATGAGTTTAATTCATGACAAGAAATAATGTGTTAAAAAGACAAAAATCCAACTTTTTCCCCAAATGGAGAAAAAATTTGGTTAGAACCATGGCATGATAGAGAGAAGCATCTGGGCTTCTCAGCACACACGTGGACTCTCGAGTGTGTGAAGCCACCCCATCCTCCAGTTCAGCAATGCTCCCCTGGCGTAAGCCACTCAAAGGTCCTGCCCAAGCTACATGTTGAAGATGTGGCCATGGTCTCTGCGTTCCAAGCACTGACCTCACCTGCAGCCAGCAGGGAATAAGGGTGACCTACCCCAGGGTGGCTGGCAGGAGACAAACCAGGACCCAGGGGTGCCTCGGGGTTCACAGTCCGGAGGCCCTCCTACCAGGAGCCCCTGCTGGGACCCACTGGATGCACAGCCATACTGACTCCTTCAAAACAGAGGGAACCCTGTTTTCCAGGCCTCCCCTGCCCCATCTCAACACGTGGTCAGAATAGTCATCCCCCAGCTTCTGCAAGAATGCCAACCTCCTCAAAGGGCTCCTGCAATCCTCAGGGCCCTCTCTCTGTTCTGGGATGCCCCATCCACTGCCCCTCACCAGGGCTGGCATGCTCAGTTGCTGCTTATGTGTGGGAGTGTCCTTGTGCCATGCAACTGCCCCAGTCCCAGGTTCTTCCCTGTCGCAGCTCTCCAGGGCCGTCCTGAGTGGCTTGTCCTGGTGCGGGCTCTGCGGTACTGAGGCCCACACCAGCCTGCTTGACGCTCTTCTGCAGGGGTCTCCATTCATGTGGCTTGAGAAGGGCCTGGCCAGCCTCAGGATGCTCAGCTCTGCTGTGTCCACCCCGCTGCTGGAGACGGGCAGGAAGCCAAGCGGAGGGGGTCTTAACTCATCGACCTCCCACATATTTTAGGGAAATAACACTTTAGGTTTCTTTTTGTTTTCCTTTGCAACATCTTTGTCCTGAACCTGAGAAATATGTTTGTATTAGTGACAAGGGCAGATCACCCTAGGAACACGTGTTCATTTTCCACTGCTGTGTAACAAATCGCCACCAAGATGGCGGCCTTGGACGGTGCACACTAATTAGCTCAGTTTGGGTCCCTGGCTGGGGTCTCGCAAGCCGCAAGGAGGGGTCAGCTGGGCTGCGTTCTCACTGGAGGTTCGACTGGTGGAGAAGCTGCTTCCAACCCTATTTGGCTAGCGGGCTGGTGCCTCTTCTCAGGGTGGTCTGACTTAGTTTTCATTTCCTTCCTTTCTGTTGGCCAGGAGCACTCGCAGTTCCTAGAAGACCCCTGCCCTATCGTAACACAGAAACTGGCTTCGCCAGTCCCCGGGAGAAGGTCCCCTCCCACCTCCCGCTGCGGTGAACAGTCCTGGAGAGAGTGGATCCCATACAAGGGCTTCAACCTTCCTGGTCACAGGTCTGACCTCTAGCAGTGACTGCGGGTTTATGGAAGGAAAAAGCCACAGTTGTCGTAAGTAACTGACTCCAGGGTGACATGTTCTCCGGGGTAGGAGAGAGGCATTTGGCATCTAGAGAGTAAGGAGCACCTGTTGTGACAGTCCCCAGCAGCAGCAGGTGAGTTAGGCACTTGGGTCACTCCATGCAGCCTGCACAGCTGCCTCCTGGTGTGACCTCTGGTGCTGGTCAGGAGCGAGACCAGCAGCTCTCTGGTTCGGGAAGGGCCCTCACTGCTCCACTCCTCGCTGCCCTCTGTGGCTGCTTACACTTGGGGGGCCTCGGTGCTGTGCGCAGAGCTCTGGCCTCCCAGCCTCTGAGGACGGAGGCTCTGACAGGTGCCTGTTCAGGAGGCTGCCCCTCACATGGTGGGAGGCAGGCCCTGCGAGGAGCGGCAGGTGCAGCAGACACAAGCGGAAGGAGGGTGGGATTCCAGCTCCTCCTGCGCACTCCATAGAGCCAGCGGCAGGCAAGGTGGGGTTGTTGGCTGGTCTCTAGGGAGTTGTGGAGGTGGGAGGAAGAGTCCTGGAGGACGCACCAGCAGGGCAGGGGAGGTGAATCAGCACCTGGGCCTGGAGTCAAGGCAAGCCGGCCTGGCAGGCTCTGCCCGCTGCACCCTGCGCTGTCCTGACACTGCAGTGCCCATGTTGTCCTGCAGTCCCTTCAGGAGCTGGGTCCCCAGGAGGCTTCCTGAGAGGTGCAGACGGGTGCCCTGCCACCTGCCTTAAGTCCCACATTTGGAAAAAGCGTGAGTCTCAGCACAAAACCAGAATCGTCTTATTTTTTTTTTTAGTCCCAGTTCTGTCCTTGCTACTATGCACATGGCTCCTAGTGGTCAGCACTGCCACTGAGTTCCCTGTGGGCCTCAGGACCTCCCAGCCCACACTGGCAGCATCGTCTGGGTTCAACGGCCATGGCAGGACCAGGACAAGCACGTCACCACCAAAGTCACCTTGTCAGATGTTCATTAAGGAATGAAGGTAAGCTCGTGAGTGTGAGGGATTCACCTTTCAACTCACGTGGAGGAATCATGTCTGTCTTTCTGAGAGGAAGGAGACGCAGTGGCTACAGCAATGGCCACGCTGTCACATTCAGAGGGGATTTTCAGGCTAACAAATGGCACTGTTCCTTGTGTCAACCTCTCTAGTTACAACCTGGAAGCAGGGTCTCTCCCAGACCATCGGCCAGCGTGTGGGACGCCCCATGTGAGCACGGCTCCACATTTCACCTTTCACCTTTCACCTTTCACCCCGTTCCCCGGGCTGCTCGGCTCCAGCGAAGCAGTGAAGAGATTCCCCCCAAGTTAAGAGCTAAGACTAGTTCCTTTTTTAATTCAACAGGATATTCCTTTAGCTAAATAATGAGGCCTGAAGTTGGACTTTACCACTAACTGTCCCACAACAGACAAACTGTCATTTTGTGCACATCAGTACCTGTGAGCCACGCTTGCCAGAAAAAATTAATATGAACTGGACTGACCTGGATGGAAGTGGCTTCAGTTTTGAAGAGTCTCTGGGAAGCTTCCAGTGGCACCCACCTGGGGCCACGAAGCTGGCACTCAAGGCCTCTTCCGAGGTCCACCCTGAATCTCAAATCTGCCTCACATCAGCCTACCACAGCCAACACAGAGCAATGCCATCACCGCCCACCTTCCCTACCTTTGGTACATCGTCTCATTGGAAAGCAATGCTGAGGACATTGTCCTAAACTGCAGAGGAGCTTTGGGAAGGGGATAGCAAGGATGTGCAGCTGGAAACATGATCCACCGTGGTGCGCCATTTTGTCAAGTCACATTCAGCACACCACTTAATCCATAATTAACTCCAAATAAACACAGTAAGCCAATTACCTCCACCAAACCTTGGATAGCCAATGAGTACACTGCTGTACATGTAGTCATCTTTCTAGAGGAAGGACATAAGTCCCCAGGGTCACTTTGCCCATCTGCAAAGATGTCTGTTATTGTTCTTGTCCACTCGCGATCCTGTTTTGAATAAAGTAGATGGACTAAGAGACAATCCGCCAACAGGAACTCTGATAGTTGCTCCCCTGGGATCAGTTGTCCATCTCCCTGGCTGTTTGTGTCTTCCAAAGCTGCCCTCTAATTTCCTGCTGGAGGGGCACCTACCTGCATGCCCAGAGGTGGGCAAGGTGCGGAGCTTTCCCCAGTGCTCTTTTCCTCCCCACACTCTGTGCCATGGTCCACCTGCTTGTCACCTGGGAGCCAGAAATCCCGCTGTTCCTATCCGTTCAGGAGGAAGCCTGGGGCACTGCAGAGCTGCAGGATCTGTTCATGAGTGGGTGAGAGCAGGTCTTCAGACCTTCCAGACACTCGCAGGGCTCTCTTTTCCTAAACCCTCCCCAAGTCCCACGGCAGTCACGCCCTCTGTGCTGTTCTGCAGAGGCATTGACCGCTCATATCCAGGGTTCCCTGAGAACCTCTGCTGTGGAGCTTGTGCATTTTTATTCCTTTCTTGCAGGTTTAATTGAGATCAGCAAGGAGAGGAATAAAAGTACAAGTGATTGATGGATAACTGAGCACCATCAGATACTGGAGGGAACCTCGGCCATGAGAGAACAGAATGAGACAAGGAGGAAATCCACAGCAGCAGGGATCCCAGGCCACGCCAGAAACTGAGGAGAATTGGGAGTGACACAAAATTAATATTAGGTGAGGATAAGAAAAGTATGTTCATGAAAAAGCTATCTGAGGAAAAGGAAGGACTTTTTAAAACTTCAAGGTAAAAGAGACTCAACTTCAAATACTGAGGATTGAATGAAAAATCAAGGAAACCTGGAAAAATGCAACAGAAAAGGGGAAATGAGAAGAAGTAATGAAGGACTAGACATTCTTTTAAAAAGAGGACATCTGGAAAGAAATGACAATGGCAGCGATGGAAAGAGCCATTACTGAGGAGTTAAAAGAGAAAACTAAGCAGGAATTGCCCTCGGAGGAGCGACCCAGAGCACAGCACAGGGGCAGGTGGGCACCGAGGAAGGTAGGGCCTGCGTAGTGAGGGAGACAGACCCCACGAAATAAAGGAACAAAGTAAAGGAACCCAACATCTGAAAGGCCACAGCGGACATTAAATCTAGCCCTGACTGGTACTGCATATCTCCAGCCCTTCAGTTTTGGAATACCATATCCTCAAACATTCCTTAGGAAAAAATGGACAAATTCCTATAAATATACAACCCAAAAATATCACTTTAATAAGAAAATCTGAACAGACCACTAACAAAGGAGATGGAAATGATGATCAAAACGTCCCCAAAAAGAAAAACCCAGGACCCGATGCCTTCACTGGTGAATTCTACCAAACATTGAAATAATAATTAATGCTAATTTTTCTCAAAGTCTTGCAAGAACTTCAAGAAAAGGAAACATTCCAAAACTCATTTGACAAGGCCAGCCTTACCCTAACACCAAGGTTAGGCAAGGACACTAGAGGAAAGAGCATTACAGGTCAATAGCCTTTTTTGAATATAAATGTAAATATCCTCAAAAAACATTAGCAATCTGAATTCAATGGCAAATGGAAAGGACCATAAACTTTCACCAAGTAGAATTGATCCCTAGTGTTCGAAGATAGC
Source organism: Glaucomys volans (assembly GCA_020662805.1). NCBI lineage: Eukaryota > Metazoa > Chordata > Mammalia > Rodentia > Sciuridae > Glaucomys > Glaucomys volans. Next base: position 225,466 of record JAJEJO010002396.1, on the reverse strand, counting down.
GTAACAGGACAATCAATAAATGTGTGACCAACAACATTCATTACCTGTCAGATATAAATAATATGAAAATAATATAGACCATATGAAAATATCAATGCAGAAAAAGTATGTGACAAAATCCAACTGTATTTCATGATAAAAACTCTCAACCGAATAGGATAAGAAATGTTCCTCAACATAATAAAACCATAACTCACAGCAAACCCGGCGTGGTGGTGCATGCCTATAATCCCAGCAGCTCGGGAGGCTGAGGCAGGAGGATCTCGAGTTCAAAGCCAGCCTGAGAAAGGGCAAGGCACTAAGCAACTTAGTGAGACCCTGTCTCTAAATAAAATACAAAATAGGGCTGGGGATGTGGCTCAGTGGCCGAGTGCCCCTGAGTTCAATTTCCAGTTCCAAAAAAACATTCACAGCTAACATATTCAAGAGTAAAGCTTTTCCTCAAGACAAAGAATGAGACAAGGCAGCCTGCCCTCACCCTTTCCATCCACCATATCATTTGAAGTCTTAGGCACAGCAATTTTGATGATGAGAAAAAGAAATAAAATACATCCAAATGAGAAAGCAAAAAGTAAAAATCCCCATGTTTGCTGACACATTTAATTTTCTATGTATAATTTTACACATGTAAAACCATAAATCCTGAACCCAAATCTCTGAGCATGAACAAAAGAATTCCATTTATAGTTGCAGGATGCAAAATTAACCTCCAAAATCCTATAGAATTTCTATATGTTAACAATGAAATATCAAAACATCAAGTAAATAATTTCATTTACAGTAGCATAAAAAAGTTTAGAATAAATTTTAAAAAGAAGGTGAATTATCCGTACAATGAAAACTATAAGGCATTGGTAACTGAAATTGAAGAAAACATAAAAGAAAGGAAAGATAGCCTATGTTCATGGATAAAAGAATTTATATTATTAAAAGGTACCAACCACCCAAAGTCTTCTATGGATTTAAGACAATCCATATAAAAATTTCAATAGTATTTTCATAGAAGTAAAGCATTAAATTGAAAAATCCATATGGTACAACAAAAGAATCTGAAGAGCAAAGCAGAGTTAAGCCAAAACAACAAGAACAGAGACATCCCAAAAAGGAAAATATCATCAATAACCATTGCTGGGAAAAATGGATATTCACATGCAAAAGAATGACCTTGGGTCCCGATCTCACACCCTATACAGAAATGAACTCAAAATGGGATGAAGAATTTCATAAGATCTGAAACTTTAAAACTGCTAGAAGAAAAGATAGGGGACAGCTCTGGATATTGTCTGAACTTGATTTGGGGAACAAAACCACAAAGGTATAAGAAACACAAGTGAAAATGGACTTTGTGCTGGCATCAACTCAGAAGCTTGTGCAGAGCAAGAGCACAGCAGAGTGGAAAGGCAAGTGGTCCAGGGACAGGAGGAAATGCTCAGGAACCAACCAGGTCAGGGCTCCCTCCAAAATACAGAAGGAGCTCAGTCATCCAGAGACTAGGGACAAATGCCCCAGCTGAAATACGGCAGGGAACCTGAGAAGAGAGCTCTCAAAAGGGCATCCTCAACATCTGTCACCATCAGAGAGACGCAAACCAAAGCCACCCGAACACCATGTCGAACCTGGGAGAATGGCTGGCATTGAGAAGATAGAACTCAGTGTTGGCAGGGACGTGGAGACAGGGAACCTGGGTGGTACTCTGTGGGAGCAAATGTGGATCAGTCCAGCCATCCTGGAAAATCAGCTCCTGGGCTTCAGTGTTCATGCAGCACTGCTCACAAGAGCAAGGTGTGCAAGCAACCTAAGTGTCCACCATTGGAGGAATGGATGAAGAAAGAGGGAACACACACACGCACACACACTCACAAGCACACTCACTGGAATACTACTGAGCTTAGAAAATAAGGAAATCTTGTCCTTTACAGCAACACTGACAACCAGGCAAGAGGGACAAATACCGCATGACCTGGTTTATATTTAGAATCTGGAATATCTGAACTCATGGGAGTGAGGAGTAGAAGAGTGCTTGCCCAGGGTGGGGGCGGGGAATGGGGAGATGCTGGAGAAGGGTCTGAAGTTTCAGTTAGAGAGCATGGAGAGTTCTAGAAATCCATTATAAAGCACAGTGACTCTAATCAATGGTAATGCATTCTTAAAAAACACAGACAAAGTGGATGTTAAATGTTCTCATCACAAAAAATGATAAGAAGTTGAGGTAATGCATGTGTTAGTCACTTGATTTATTCATTTTACAGCATGTGCATACATTAAAACCTAAGATTCCACACCATAAATATACAAAAATCTTGTTCATTAATTATTTCTCAGTAAAAATGGACAAAAAATTATTTTCTCTATATAGATAATATCTATTACATATTTACTGCAGTATCAATAAGTCTGAGAACTATTACCTACTTAAATTTTATTTGTTTAAAAATAATAATGAGCCCTATATAAACAATCTAGAAGACGCCTGGATCTTCTCTCTCCCTGGGCATTTCATCGATCCTGATAGTCGCTCCGGCTGCCCCACATGTAGAAATCCTGGCTCACAGAATAGAGAAGCCCAGCAGAGACACTTTCTCTATGATTACAGGTATTTTCTGTGATACTGTTGAAACTATTCAAACTAGACAAGTAGGAGTTTTTTGGACTGTAGAATCTGAAACAAATAAGTCAATTTTTCATGTTCTGTAACATTAAAATCTACCACTCTGTTGTGGACTTTGAATGACGGATCCTTTCCCCACGTGTGAAATGGTAACATTCTGCATGGGTCATCTAAAAACTACTGGTTCACCGAGATTCACAGATACTCCAAATCTTGACACATTTTATTTTAAAATATCAAAAAATCGCCTTTATTAATAACATCACCAAACTCATCAGAAAAGCCTGTAAGTACTGAGAAGCTGTCAGGCTCGGGCTTGAAAACTCGGGTTTCTTCCCAGGCAGCAAATGCTGTCAGCTGTTTGCCTGGGACGTCAGGCTCGCTCGATTTGTTTCTGAGAAGTGTCCACCACGCGTCTACCCAAGTCTGCATAAGCACAGCTCTTCTGTCAGACGCGTTGTAATTAAAGGTGGTGCTCAGTGAGGATCATGGCCGGTCCAGCTTGCAGCCGGCCACCCAGGGCTCCCCAGCCGCCACCAGGCCGTGAGCAGCAGGGGCTGCACGGAAACTTCCCCCGGGCTCCAGAGAGCTGGAGAGCAGGACTCCGACCAGCCAGCGCGGAGACCGGGTCTTGAACCCAGGGCCTTTGCAAGGCCACACGGAGCCTCAGGCCACAGTCCACCCTCTGTCCCTGCGCTTCCTCTTACAGGTCCCTGCCTTGGTGTCACATCTAGTTTTTAACTAAAGTTAAAACTAAAGTTTTAACTAAAGTTAAGAAATGTTTAGATTATTAACTGATTCTTGGATAACTTGATGTATTAATTTACAGGTTTATTTTTAAGATTTATATCTTATAGAATATTTTATTCTTGGGGTTATATGTTTTTATTCAGGCATTTGAAGTACTCAGAGAGATAACCTAATGCATGAAAGTCAAGATAGTTTTAATATTTGGGATGATTTGCTCAAATATGTAACTCAGTGATTCTGATTATTTTTAAGGAAGTCCTCACAGTTCATTGGATTAATTTAATACTATTTTTTAAAATAACAAATGCTGCTAGATTCATCACCAGGACAGTAAGATCTATAAATCAAGTTGAGCTACTTTAATAAAATTGAGGGAATGCTATTTCCCTATTAACACACTATATATCACTGAAAAAGCAAAAACACAACCTCATCCCTGCTGGTTGCCTCTTAGAGGCACAGCCTTGGCACGTTCACAAGCATCTCCCAATTTAGAATCACAAGCATTCCAAATAATAGAACAGCTGGACAGAAACTTGAAGTAATGAAATTTTTAAATCAAATAAAAGAATCAGAAAGTACCATGAAAATATATTCAAATAATAAAAAATAATGTTTTTAAGTGAAAATACAGTAAGCAAACACATACTACAATACATGCGCTAACAACCAACATTTTGCTTAAGGAAGACAGAATTGGTGGACTGGAAATTGAAATTAAGAGCATTATTAGAATGAAGAGAATAACAGACTGAGAACAGGAATGAGAGACTTACAAGGTCCAGGGAGGGTTAAATAAGGAGGCAACACTGGCCTCCATCGGTCAAAGGAGACAGCAGAGAACGGGAAGGCAGTGTCCCAACAGCGCCCCAACGTATTTTCAAGAATGAATGAAAGGCCGTGTCTTAGTCAGTTGTTTCACCACTGTGACTAAATGACCCAGCCATCAGAACTGTGAAGGAGGAAGGGTTTAGTTGAGGGCTCACAGGTTGAGAGTTTTAGTCCACAGAAGGCCAGCTCCATTCCTTGGAACTCTAGGTGAGGCAGGATATCATGGGGGAAGAGTGTGGCAGAGGGAAGCAGCTCACATCATCAGGAAGCAGAGAGAGAGAGAATCCACTCTCCAGATATAAAATATATACCCCATGGGCAGGCCCCAATTCCCACCTCCTCCAGCCACACCTACCACTTCAGTTAATCCCATCGGGGACTGATTCACTGATTGGGTTAGGATTCACCACCCAGTTGTTTCTCCTCTGAACCTTTCTGCATGGTCTCCCAGGTGAGCTTTTGGGGGACACCCCAGATCCACACCTAACAGCCAGTAAGTGAAATCTGTCACAGCAGAATCCGTTAAATTAAGTCCACACCCAGACGTGTCTTAATGAAATAGCAGAACTCCACACACAAGGAAAGCCTAAAAACATCCAAATAAAAACAGCCTGCCCACCCAGAAGCCAGAGCTGGCACCAGAGGAGGAGAGCGGCCGTATCATCAGGAAAGAGGAAGCTCGCCGCACAGGCAGGCACAGCCAGACGCCAAGAACACACGGACAGAGGGAAAAGGATCCATGAAACCTCCCCTGACCTTTCAACAAATTAGGTAAATAAACAGCCAATGCCAAAACGTATCAGAACAGGAAAAAAACATAAAACTACTCAGAGCTGGGAGTTGTGAGGAATCAAACTGATACAAACAAGTTGGTGGAATGAGACCTCAAAGTATGACACTGAGAATTTGAAAACTTAGATAAAAGGCACATTTCCCATAAAATATCGCTCATGAAACTTAAGAAAAGAAAAAATAATTAAAACCCAGAAAGGCTGAGTACACCTGTGACCATTAAGTAAATCAGGTAATATTAATAAATTTCTATTCGCTACCTTTATCCCAAGAAAGGAAGTACACATGTCAAAGAATATGGTATACTTGTCTTATATAGAGGCAGAGAACAAAATTAGGAGGAGAGCCCATAAGTCTTTCAGAAAGTTAATGCAGCCTTGTGAGTATCTGGAAACACTGAAAATTCCAGAATAATCTTACTTCCTACCACAGATGCAAGAAAACTCAATAAAATAGCAACAAAGCAAATTTCCCAGTGTACAAGCAACATCGTTACTAAATAGTAATGCAAGGATCAGGAAGAATTTAGTGGAACTTATTGACAAAGATGAAGTAAAAAATATCTATATCGATTGAGAAAAAATATTTGGTAAATTTTAACCAACTCTCAATCCTCACAAAGGATTACATGATTCAAATTTGAAATAGAAAGTTCTTTCTTATTCCTTTCAAAACACTGCAGTACAAGCCAGAATTAGTGATTCAACGTCAAATCAAGAAGAAGAACAGGAGGCTGCGTACTGCTGTCCCTGTTGCACATTGTGCTGGGAGCCCAAGCCATGGGAAGGCCAACAGGCAACTATAGGAATGATTAAAAAAAAAAAAAAAAAACCAGGAGCACAGATGTCTGTATACATGCACATACATGCACACACATACGTGCATACACAGTGCATTATGATACATACCCATGAATTATGCACACATATGTATGTGCATTGTAATCATGGTGGTAAATTGTGAGATGTGATAGGTAAAAATAAGATCTCCTTCAAAATATAAACACAGTCTGGTGAGCTACCTAGGAAAATGGCCAACACTGTAAGTCAGGGAAAAACATAAGAGAGGACCCAGAGCGGAGAAGAAGCCTGCCTGCCCTGTTCACTTGTGGAAAGAAAAGTTGTCAATTCTCATTAGTCAATGAATGCAATAAAATTTTAATCTATGAATTTTATGCAATTCGATAGAATTACATTGAAATTGACACACTGATCATTATAGTTCAAAGGAAATCCTGGGCAGCAGAGCAAGCCAAGGGAATTGAAGAAGCATCCCTCTTGGTCAGAAGTTGAGAACACAGTTCATGGTCGAGGTGTGTGTTAGGTATGTGGATTCTGATGTGACAAAGTACAGATATTCAAAAATCCACGTGTGAGTGAACATTCTGTGTCGAAAAGAGAGTGAGAAAACTTACTGTGAAAAACACTCTGGTAATCGTCCATACTTGTAAAACAGTAAATTACCTTAGATCACCCAAATAATAGATAAGTCCAGGATGAATTAAATATGTGATTAAAATGCAAAGGGACAAACTTTCTGAAGGTAACAGAAAATATTGATAAGACATCAATGCGTGGAACTAATTCTTAAGTAATTTCAAATGACCACCACAATACTCTTCTCAAATAGATTGCCCATTTGGCTACCTTAGCATTAAAACTCCCTTGTTATGAAAGACTCCGTAAATAGTAATAATAACACATTCTTATGTAGCAACTTTCATGTGCCTGGCCTGCTCACTCTGCGTGTGTTAACCAGTTAAATCCTCAAATGTATACTAGGTAGATAGTATTTCCATGATAACTTTGCCTGTGAGGAAGTTGAGGCGAGGTGGTCGAAGTAATTTTCTCAACATCAAGTCAATAGGAAGAATCAAAGGTGAACCAAAGACTTGGAGCTGGAAGGTGTCAGATGAATAACTACCCACTGGGGTGAAGAGCAAACCACTCAAAACGCCATCCGAGAACATATTAAGATCTCAGGAAACTAATGGGAAAACTTCTTAAAAACAAACATCTCAGAAGCAGGCGAGAGTGTGCTCTGTTGTATTAAAGGCTAACTGGTGCACGGTACGGTTTTGCAGCGCTAATTTGAGCAAACAGCAGATTATGGGTCCAGCAGCTTCAGGCCAGAAGGAGTGCACCCCAGAGGGTGCTCCAGGGAGGCTGTGTGGAGGAACACAGGGGTTGAGCCGAACAATCACCTCACATGTTGTCCTGCTACAAAGCCCCTCATTATAGGACTGCACGTCACTGCTGCTTCTCATGGTTTAGCTTTAAGTCTGCTTCTCTTCAATATAAGTTCCTGCAAGACGCAGGTTAAGTCTAGCTCGTAGCTGCAAATCAAGGGAGGCTAAAGTTACTTGAGAGGGCGAACTGGCTTGCACTCACAGGATTCCTCAGACCTGGCCCCTGATTTAATTTACTTTGATAGTTGTCATATGGGATTCCTGGAAATATAGACCAGAAGCAGAGGCTGTGATATTTCTCACTGGGAAAGGAACAGAAGCATCAGCCTGGAGTTCAGGAGCCAGGGGGTCGGCATAGGCACGGTCAGTGTGTGTTCCTGTGTCTGCAGACCAGGCAGGACACATGGATCGCACAGCAGTGGGGCCTCCCGCTCAGTTTTGCTGCTCCACCTGGAGGTTTGCGGTTCCGCTGCCCAGGCTTCCCCCACGCGCTCTCGTCACACTGGCGGGTGGCTCCTGGCTCAAAGGTATCAGCAACTTGGGAGGAAAAGCCAAATACGTCCACACATTTGCTGAGGACGAGGTTCTTCCACTGCATCCCAAGACACACCAGACGGCAGGATTGCCTGGGGTCCCTTCTAAGCAGGAGTGGGACATGCACAAAAGAAGAGGTGTGGGTCTCCCAGACAGCCTCGGCAACATGCTACCTTCAGTCTTAAATGGGAGCATAGCCCACAGCTACCAGGAGACGGCACTGCAGACAGTCAGGAGCCCTGTGATGCCCTGGCGGGCGGGAGGGCAAGCGGGGGACCGCAAAGCCAGGCTCTGGTGGGGGGATCCGCCGGCTCAGCCATCAGGTAAACAGCTGGCGATGACACCCACGGTTTCCTCCTGAATGTGTGTTTTAGACCAGTGAACGAAGCTCATGAAGCTATTTGCATGTTGAAGAATGTCTACACAGAATTGCTTGTAATTAGGAAAAATGAAAACAAATTTTCCTCAGGAGCTGAATGTATGAATAAATTTTAATTCATTCATTCTGGAGTGTTTTACAACAGATCAGTGGATGAACTCCACACATGAATTCTGCTGGAGTCCAAAAGCATACCATTGACATTTAAATATCAGGTTGAAAACAAGTATAAGCATTATTTTATATTCAAAAGTATAAGATGGTAATATCTACAGTGTGTGTGCACATAAACCTTCTAGAAGTGCAGAATACAGAGAAAGCATACATATTGAAACGGTGTGACTCTACTTCGTGTACAACCAGAGAAATGAAAGTTGTACCCCATTTGTGTACAATGAATCAAAAAAAACGTGTGCATATTGAAGCAGAGGAAATTAGTTCTTGGGAATAAAACAGAGAAAGAAGAGGTACTGCTCAATATTTTAGCTGCATGTGTCAAACATGATGCCTTCTATTTTTCTAAATGAATTTTAGGATTGTTTCTTCTATTTCTGTGAAGAATGTCATGGGTATTTGACGGGGGCTGCGTTGACTCTGTATCGTGCTTCCGTTAGTATGGCCATTTCAGTAGTGATTATTCTGCTTATCCCGGAGCGTGGGAGGTCCTGTCCTTCCATCTTCTAAGGTCCTCTTTAATTCCTTTCTCCTGTGTTCTGTAGTTCTCATCATAGAGGACTTTCACCTCCTTGGCTAGATTTATTCCTAGGCATATTTTCTGAGAGTATTTTTTTCACTTCTTTAGCCATTTATTTTCAGAAAAGGTATGTATGCCTTATCTAAATAAAAATCCAGTGAAACATGATTGACAATAAAGTAGAGAAGTACTTTCCTACTTTAACTCATAATATTAAGACATATTTTACGTGATAGTTCTCCTGGTTTCTTTCTCAGAAGATGCACTTTTGTCGCACGGGAAAGCTCTTGGTTTCGTGTTAGAATAGCCACGGCCATCCTGAGCAGGAGGCGCGGCCGGGGGCATCGCAGTCCCTGATGGTGAAGCGCACTGCAGCACGTCAGTGACCACAGCGCACAATGGCAGCGATGCAGGTGGAGACCGTGGAACGGAGCAGAAGACAGAGAGACAAGGTCACACAGGTGTTGTTGTTTCCTGCTCAAAAAAGTGCCAAAACCATGTTGGGGACAAGGTGGCCTTTAACAATGGAGCTGGGAAAACTTGATATCCATGTGCAGATGAATGAGACCAGATCCCTATTCTCATCCTGCACAAATGTCAATTAAAAGTGGATCAAAACCCTGGGGTTAGACGAGAAACTCTGCAACTGCTGGAGGAATACAGGGCCAACACTCTGACATGGATGCAGGCATCAGTTTCCTTAGAGAGACCCTAAAGTTAAGGAAAGAAAAAGAAGAATCAATAAATGGGAGGGCATCAGATTTAAAAGCTTCTGCACAACAAAGGAAGCAAGAGCGTGGAGAAGGAGTCTGCAGGACAGAAGAAGGTCTTTCCCGGATACTCCTCTGACGGGGGATTAATATTCAGACTTATAAAGAACTCAAAACACACACACACACACACACACACACTCACACACCAATCAACAAACAGGCCAAAGGACTAAACAGGCATTTCTCAAAAGAAGAAATATAAATTGGTAACAAATATATGAAAAAAGGTTCAATATCCCTAACAATCAGGGAAATGAAAATCAAAACTACATTGAGATTTCATCTCACTCAACTTAGAATGGCAAACATCAAGAACACAATAGAAATAAATGCTGGTGAGGACGTGAGGGAGCAGGTCCACTCACACATTGTTGATCGGCTGTGAATTGGTACAGCTGCTGTGCAAAGTAGTGTGGAGATTCCTCAAAAGGCTGGGAATGGAATCACCATATGACCCAGCTATGCTACTCCTGGTATATTCAAAAAATTAAATTCAGCATTCTATGGGAATGTAGCCACATCGATGTTTATAGCAGCACAGTTCACAATTGCCAAGTTATGGAACCAACCAAGGTGTCCTTCAATAGATAAAGAATGGATAAGGAAAATGTGGTATGCATATATATGCACACACAATGGAGTATTTCTCAGTCATGAAAAAAGAAATCAGGTCATCTGTTGGTAAATGGGGGGAACGTAGAGCACCATGCTAAGTGGAATAAGGCAGACTCGGAAAGTTGAGTTGAATGTTTTCTCTCATATGCAGAACCTAGAGCCAAATAAGGAAAAAAATTCGGGGGGATTCCTTAAAAAAGAAGGGAGATCAGTGCAGTAAAGAAAGGGGATTTAAGGGAAAGGAGGAGGGATGGGAAAGGGGAGGAAATGCAGAATGAAATGAACTAAGTTACACTGCGTACACAGGTGAGTATGCCCAATGAATTCCGCCTTTATGGATATCTATAAAGTACCAGTCAAAACATTAAAAAAATAAGAAATATGAGCAGAGCAGAGGGAGGGGCACAGGAAGGGAGCAGGGGAGGAAAGAACTTCCCCTCCGGAAACTGAAACGGAGCAAACTCTATGCCATGTACATGCAGTGGTGTCAAAATCAAGCCCACTCTTACGTACAGCTCCTGACGCACTAAGGAAAACGTTAAGAATGTGAAGACATTTAAGTAAGAAAAGAGAAATATGAGAGAAATCTGGAGCTACTAAGAATGATATTTATATTGGTTTAAATCCAGCGGTGAGTACAAGGATATTTGTAATTTTTGGCGATTATTGTATGCTAGATCACAATGAACCAAGATTTCAGTTTGAAAAGCAAAAGATGACGTGAAAGACGGAGAAAACAGAGCGAGAGAGGGAGGGAGGTGAGAGGAAAGAGGGAGAAGGGAGTGTAGAAGAAACAAGCCCACAGGAAGTGAGCTGCTGCCAGGACAGGCACAGCGGGGAAGGGCCCAGGCAGAGGCAAGGTGGTGTGGTGACGTCACACCACGGCACAGGAGCATGCCCTGCTCTAGCCAGGATCTCAAGGAGCACAGAGAGGCACTGCAGATGTCCCCCAGGTGGAACGGAACCAGGCACACTGATGTCCGCAGGAGCGTGGGTCAGAGATACCCTGCAACCACCATGTGGTGAGGGGCCTCCAGGCAGAGTGTCGACACAAGACAAGTCACAGTAAGATAGCCCCTCCAGGCCAGGAGCCACCTGCAGCACGAGAGCCAGCACAGGGTTAACCAACTGCTCTCCCAGGGGAAGAAGGGTTGGGCAAGAGCCGGGACACTCATTGCTGAATTTCAGTGATGGGCACCAATGTATACGATGCAATGTTGTTGGTGGTGGTGCTGGTTTTGGTGTTTATTTTAATTAGTTTTTTATTTGTTCCAATTAGTTGTAGGTGACAGTAGAATGCATTTATACATTTTGTTAGATCATACATAAATAGAGTAGAATTTCTCATTTTTCTGATTGTGCATGCTGTAGGATCACATTGGTCATGCAGTCACACATGTACATTTATATCTGCTTCACTCTACTATCATTCCTTCCCTTGCCCTCACTTAACTCTCCTCTACCTAATATAAAGTAGGTCTATTCTTCCCTAGTGCCCCCCACCCTATTTTGAATTAGTATCCGCATATCAGATAAAACATTTGATCTTTGTTTTTTTGGGTTTGACTTATTTTGCTTAGCATGATATTCTCTAACTCCATCCATTTACCAGCAAATGCCATAACTTCATTCCTCTTTAAAGCTGAGTAATATTCCATTGTATACGGCTGCCTACACTATCATATTTCAAACAGTAATTTTTAAGGAGCTCTTTGGCTTCACGGTCATGCCCACTGATGGCTCAACAGTGACTCAGATGCTGATCAAGCAGACACAGGAATGTATACCCACATGGGAGGAGAGGGAAGTACAGAGCCCCACACTCAGAACTCAGAAAAGGGAGACTGAGCCATATGCAAACCTAGTAAAAGGGAGAAAATAATAACGCTAGAGGGAAATAGCTGGAATCAAAATGGAAAAACAGAAAACCAATGAATCCAAAAGGTGGTTCTTCTGAAATACCAATAAAGTTGCTGCATGAGAGTGATGAGCAGGGGACTTTCTGATATGAAAAGTATGAAAAAGGAGTATTATGAATAAATTTATGCCAAGAAATTCAACAGCTGAGATGAAATGGATCCATCAGGTGTAAGGCAGATGTTCATTCAAGAAGCACATAACCCAAATCCTGTACATCAATTGAAAATATTGAATGTTGTTAATGACCTTCCACAAACAAAATTCCCAGACCCAAATACTTCCTTGATAAACTTTACTGGATAACTGAGGAATAAGTAAAAACTATTTACTGCAAACTCCTCCACAAAATTGTAGAGGAGGAACTATTTCTGAAATCATTATTTCAATCAAGGAATATTCTTACACCAAAACCAGAGATTGTCATTATTAGAAAAGAGAACTAAAAGAGAACATCTTTCTCAAATGTAATTGGAAAATTTCTAAACAAAAATTTATCAAACAAAATCCAACAATATTTTAAAAGGCATGATACTTCATGACTAGGCAAGTTCATACCAGAAATTGAGGACTATTTAAGTTTTGAAAATCAATCTATGCAATTCCTCACATTAAGAAACCGAGGGAAAAAATACTGTGAGAACAATATTATTATTTGACTCAGAAGAGCATGAAATAATATGCAATACCTCCTATTACTTATAAATCTTCTTCAGAAATTAAGGAATTAGGGGACATTCTCAGCTTCATAAAAAGGATCTTCAAAAAATTTACAGCTAATGTCTTACTTAATGACAACTGACCTGATATCCCCCATCCCAAGATCAGCAATGAGGTGTGGATATCTCTCCTCACCACTTTTAGAGGTTGTAGTCAATGCAATAAAGCAAGAAAACACATTTAAATTAGAAACAATGAAGTAAAGCTGTCTTTATTCAAAAAACATAATTTTCTATGTACATAATCTGAATACTATTTTCAAAACACAACTAAAACTTGTGAATTTAGAACATTTGCTTTTGCCCATATATGTGTGGTTCAATGGGGCAGAAAATAGTCAAGAAATACATCCACACATATAGACACATGACTCAAAAAAATAGCCGTTTGGTGATGCTGCTGAAATAATCTCATTGCCATTTGCAAAATCAAATGAATTTTGAATTATACCTTATATCACATACAAAGTTTGACTTAAAATAAGTCACAGATCTAGATATGAAATACAAAAGTTTAAAACCAAGAGAAGAAAACATAGGAGTCCTAGTGACATTGCCCTTGGTCACTCCAGATAAAACTCGGAAATACCAGTTCATAAAACACAAAATGGATACTGAATGTCACTAAAAATTCTTTCCCCAAAAGTCATCTTTCAAGAGAATAAAATGCAGCACTGACTGAGGGAAATATTTGTAAAGGGTGTATAAAAAGAAGTTTTATCAAAAATGTGAAATAACCCTCAACGATAAGAAAAAGCTGCTCAATTTAAAAGTGAGTAAATGAACGGAACAAACACAGTATACAGACGGCAAATAAGCACACTAAAAGATGCTCAGCAACATGAGTCGTTTGGGAAAATGCAGATGGAAATCATGGTGGCAGAATATGGCAAACCTATTGGAAGGACTAAATTGTAAGGAGAAGAAAAAAGGAAAATAAAGACAGAGTGACTGGGGAGTGTGGGGGAGGGCAGACACTGGCACTGAGGAAAGCATTTTATCATAAAAGGTGAAGCCTGCATCTCCCAGGTGCCCAGCAACTCCATCCTGAGGTGGTGACCCCGCAGGAGCCAGGCCCCATGTGCACACACGCACACACGTGAATGCAGGTTAATGTTTACGATGACTTCATTAATACCAAGCGACAATCAGAAAAGCTCAAGTGCTCCCAGGAGGTGAGCAGATAGACAACCAGGCTATACCCGCCACTTGGCGGTTGGAAACAATGACCTGTTGATATGCACTGAAATGTGATTGGTACTGAAATAACTCCTGCGAGTGAAAGGACTCAGAGAGATAGATACCTACTGGACAATTCCTACCGCATCGACTTCAGTTAACTGCAAACTCGTTTACAGGGATAGAAAGCAGATCAGCAGCTGCCTGGAGACGAGACTCAGGAGGGAGGGAGGTTGAGGCACCAGCTCGCTTTGGGGAATGAGCAATATGTTTATTACTGGGTTGTGATGATACAGAGCTCATGTCAAAATGTTTCCAATAGACACTTTACACCTGTGCATCAATTTTATGTGGATTATACCTCAATAAAGCCGATTTTTCAAAGTTCTGCTAGGATCATCATGTCAATCACCAAATGCCATTCCAGCCTTCATATTTAAACATTTTTCTTTCAGTTCTTCCTAGTCTGCAGGTCTACAGGCTGCTGCTAAATCAGCACCCTTGACTTGGGGACGTCCTTTCCTTTGCACTGGTGATGGGAAGCCCACAAGTGAGGCTTCCCACTCGGTGTGAAGTTGGATTGGATTCTAAAGGATCTGTGCATTGTACCCCTGCAAGCCGTGGTGTTGGGAGTGTGCTGATGTCCTTTCAGTCAAGCTTACAAATGAATGTTTGTTTCTTTGGTTAAACCATGAGAAAGACGCTGGAATCAGTACAGCCATGTCCACATCCCAAGGGAACCGGCACTTACTCCAGAGCATGTCTCTCGGAGAGTACCTGTCCACTTTAGAAGATGCCAAAAAGAGAAGTGGTTTTCTGCTTCCCCGAAGACTGTTTCCGCAGCCTGATGGGCTCTTTTTAAAATCAAATCACCTCCCTATTTTTATGTATGTGTCTAGCTTGGGAGGAATCTTCACCCCTCTAGGGTATGGTGGGACTCCTGTTGCAGGATTGCCCCTTCCACCCTCTGACCTGGCCCGTCTTTCCAGGCCAGCTAACTCCAGGCTAAGCACGGCTGCACCCGGAGCTCCTTCCAGCCTCGGGGTGCCTCAAGGTCTCAGACCTTGTGTTGCTGCCGGGGTCCCCTTCTTGTTTGAGAGCACCAGCACTGAGACCCACCTGCACTGCTCCAAGACCAAGGCCTGGTGCTGCAGTCTGTTGCTGAGGAAGCTGCTTAGACTTGGAGGTTCCAGCTTCCCATCCTTGCAGTGGCCGGTGCTGCGCGTCCCTGCGGCTTGGTTAGGTGAGAGGCACGTGGGAAAACGCTCAGCAGAGAGCTCCGGGAATTTCTGGCTCGCAAGAAGCGTTCGTCCCCAGCTCAGTAATTAGCTTTGCCATCTGACTGCTATAGCAGAAGGCTTTCACTTAGCAGTAATTAAGAGGAAAAACTGATTTTTGCCGGTTGCAACTTTTAAGGAGGATGTGATTCACGCTGGGCAGGAGCATCGGTGGCAGAAACCTTGTCCTAGGCTGCCACCCACCGGCGGCTTCCGGGATGACAGCGCCGGCGCCCGCAGCAGACCCTTTCCACGCGCTCTCCTAACTTATCTCCTCCCTCGAGGGCGACTGTGAAATCCATGAGGCTCACAAAGGAAAATGATTTCTCTAAAAGCCTTAATGGTTTTTAAAGTCTCTGGCCACGATCCAAGTTAGCTTTGCAATGGCAAAATAGGCAAGAAGAGAAGATGGAATGTGTTCCGTGTTTGCAGATGTATTCCTGTCAGATGCATTTCAGAAGATACGTTTTAATTAAATCCCTGCGCAGCGAGGGCTAACCGGTTCTTTCTCCTCCTGTGCATCATGAAAGATAAATGTAAATCAACGTGTTGCAAAGGAGTAGTAAATCACAAGAATACTGTAGGATTCGTTTTTCTTCATTTACAGTGAGTAAAAATAAGCTGTAAAAAAAATGGCACTGGAAATTTTCGTTTTATTATGTTGGTTCCACTTTCTCTATTGAAATATTGGAATATCACGCCACGCAGAGGAGGATTAAAAAAGAAAACACACACTAGGAGAAACCCTCCAAAATATTCTGAAACACCCAATAAAACCAAAGAAATTGCTCTTTAATAGGCCATGGAAAATGTTGCAATTATTACCCAGTGAACCACATAAATTCTTTCAAGTTACACTTTAACTGTAGACTTTCATTTCTATTCCCTGGTAATACAGAAGGAAACAATCCCAGTATAATGTTTAGTTTAAATTGAAGGAGACAAAAAAAAAAAAAGGCTTTCCTTGACTCAGGTGCCTCATATAAGTGAATGGTGAAAAATTCTAACTAAAATAACCTGCGTAGCCCTTGTTCTAAAATATGAGTTTGGAAAGTCTCTAGCCTTGGCTCTGAATTTTATGTTTGAGGGGAAAAGCTCAGAGAAGTTAAATGTCATATCCAGACAGATTACACAGCTGGCTGGTGACGGAGCTGCCTCCTGGTCCTCAGGTGAGTGGTCTTTCCCTCACTGCACTCCTCTTGACTGACATTAATATTTATGTGTTCATATGCATGAGAATATTATAATTTATACCACAAGGAAAACATATACTTTATAAGAATTTGGGGAAGATCTACTCCTTTAGATGCTGTAGAAGTCAAAAACAAGTAAAATATTCTGGGTTATAAAATTCAGTTCTAGATTTAGAAAGATAATATTTAGTAGCATCACTATTTTCATCACTATTCAAATGTGCTTTTTTTTCTACAATCTTTGAAAATTCCATGGACTTCTTGCCTCTGACTGACAGATTTCAGGGTCCTGGAACTGAGCAAGTTAAAACCATTCTTTGCAAAAATAATTATAGGGGACCACAGGATAAGTGGGATGACCTGCATTCAGATGAACCATGAATTGATTCTTGTCTTCTTGAGAGCATCAATATGTGTTGTGTTCATTCTAATTTTCTTCAATAAGCAAACATTTAAAAGTGTGAAAAACGTAATAAAGGTAATCCATAATTTTGTTGCTGTGTCTACCAAGAAAATTAAAATTGCTTTGCTGAATCTCATTCTCTGTATCTCTCTGTCATCATCTCTCTCAATCCCTGTATTGTCATATTGCTTTTCTCCCAGCGAAGAAGCTAAAACCTCTGAATTCTAACAGGACATACAGTGAACAGGAAAAGTTCACGTTTCCCAGATTCAAAGGACCTCAAATTCTCAGCGTCTCTTCATTTGTGATCAGTAATCCCAAGTATGTGTCAGGGGAGGGGAAGATTCACATCATGTAGTATTTACTGGGGTCTAAAACAAAAGGCTCCTAAAATTTTATATTTTGCATAACATTTTAATAGAAA
The DNA here is from genome assembly GCA_020662805.1 of Glaucomys volans. Lineage (NCBI taxonomy): Eukaryota > Metazoa > Chordata > Mammalia > Rodentia > Sciuridae > Glaucomys > Glaucomys volans. Next base: position 208,190 of record JAJEJO010002396.1, on the reverse strand, counting down.
TATTGATTTTTGTTAATCTTTGATCTTTTCTGCAAATACTGATAAATCTTTTCTTGTGATGTCTTCTTGGAGATTCTGACATTGAAAATTGCATAGACCAACTTATTAAAATATTTTCCAAGTTTTTCTTTTTCTCTCTTGATTTTAAGATCAGCAATTTTCTCTTGACTTTCGGATCTGAGATGATCTATCTATCTATCTATCTATCTATCATCTTCACCTGGTCCTCATGGTTCAAAAATAGTTTGCTTAAACATACAGCCAAGATTTGCTTTTGGTAGTATAAAAATAAACCATCTAAGTTTATATTATCTAGGTCGTTATATTAGGTTTTCCACACATCTTGGTAGAAAACAATAAAGTGTAAAATAAAAAAAATTCATGATTTCGAAAGTGTTCAATTGGTGAAGAAATACACATCTTTTCTGTTTTAACTTCCTCAGTTCTTAATGTGCTCCCACCACGACCACTTTTCTATCACCAACATACCGTCTGATATCTGCTGTAGAGCCAAGAGCTTTCGGTCATTGAATCTGAATTCTATTTCTGTCGTTTGTCTTTGCTTCCCTTGTATAATCACATTTGAATGGGCACCAAAAGCAAAAAGGGGCTTTGATTGTCATTAAACTTTATAAATTATTGTTTTTATCTTTAGATATTCTAAGGCACATTTTAAATATTTTAAAGCATGCTGTGCATATTGATTTAAACTGTCTTTGGCCTTTAGATAAGAGCAGATATTTTCTTCTTGTGGATTCTGTGCACTTTTTCTTAAATATATTTCCATATATTTTCTGCTTTTGTGGCCATTTTGAACGGTGTGGTGGTTGCCATGATAGTTGGATAAATAGTCATATTCAGTGTTAAAGATGCCCTTGATTTTTTGCACTTTATATAATAGTCATGCAATTGAATTTTACATTTTTGTGAATTGTGTTTAATCATTTTTCTGCAGTTTGTCAACTGGAATCTCAGAGCCTCCGAGCACTTACATGTAATTTTCCCCTTTACAGAAAAATCTTGATTTTTGTTTTATGTTTTATATGATTACCTAAAACACTTAGAAAATGATAAAGAGGAGGACTAATATTATTTACCCAAATATAAGTAACTCTTATTGAATTCTTTTTTTTCTGGGGGTGGGTACCAGGTATTGAACTCAGGGGCACTCAACCACTGAGCCACATCCCCAGTCCTATTTTGTATTTTATTTAGAGACAGGGTCTCAGTGAGTTGCTTAGTGCTTTGCTTTTGCTGAGGCTGGCTTGAAATGCTCAATCCTCCTGCCTCAGCCTCCAGAGCACCTGGGATTATAGGCATGCACCACCCTGCATGGACTCCTAGTGAATTTTTTTTTAATTTTTAAATTTGTTTTTATTAATTAGTTATGCATGACGGGAGATTGCACTTTGATACATCATATATATCGGAGTATAATTTCTCATTCTCTGATTGTACATGGTGCATTCTCTTTCTGAATCCATAATGAGATGCTGGTTCTTTGCATAAACATCAAGGAACTTCCTCCTTCCGGCTTGCTGAGTGGTCTCCCATCCTTGGACATGCACTTGTTCTAAGCAGGAAGGACTCTTGAACACAGTCTAGTGATGCTGGGGACTCTTGGAGTCAGCACATGTGAGCATGCTGGCCATGGGAGGAGCTTCCCAGTGTCCACTGGCAGCGCAGGGCTGGTTGCTGGGCATGGACACAGCACCCTGTCGCCATGCACACCCACCTTCTGTTGGCTTGGCTTCATCCGTATTTAAGCTCAGCCCTTTAGCTCAGTAAGAGCAGACCCACTATCACTTTTATTCTGCTGCACTTATCTCTGCGGCTGGGATCTTAGGATACAACCTGTAATTTCCTTGGGTTGGTCTATTAATTTGATAATTCTTCATTACGAATTTTTCATACATCTTACTTCTTTTTATTTAATTATGAAACTAATCAAGACTTTAATTTTTGTTACTCATCTATTAGCCACATATTATGAGAACTTTTAGTAGAGATATATTTTTCTGTTAAATTTAATTAATGGTACTATGTAAATTTTAGAAATAATTTATTTTACAAACACTCCCAGAAAATAGCACTATTTCACCTTTATACTCTGCTTCTGCAAAACAGTGTCTTAACCACGACAGTGTGGTTACTCCATGGGTGTGGTAAGCCAAGTAGAATGGTTTTCTGCTTATGCCGTGCTGGCTAGATCCAGAGCTGCTGGGGATGCTCTAGCTTCTCGCCACCTTATGAATACAGCCTCTTTAACAGCATAGCCTCTGGGTTCTAGAGAGCTCTTCACATGAGGAACAGAAGTGGACAGATGGATGACCACACAGCACAAGAGGGACCTGGAAACAGGGCCAGAGCCAATCACAGGCAAATGGATGATAATAGTGCATTCTCACAATTGAAAATCACACACCAGAGTGGATGAATTAATTGTAAGAACAAGCAAAATCATACCCGAGTCTTAGTAATGTAATGAGTGATACAACCTGAGAACATATTTAATCTGTGCACCTATTTATCTATCTATTCATCTATCCTCATCACATTCAAAAATGAGACATGGGGTAATGTGGAATACAAATTTTCAAAGAAATCACACAGTGGTCAGGTAGAGGTTCCCTGGAGGGTTGGAATGGATGGATCAGGAGCACCGAGCAAGCTGTTAGTATTGGGAATGTTGTAGTGTTGGGTTTGACAGTAGGATTATTGTGTCGTTGAATCTGTGACTTAATTAATTAAAGCAGAGTTGTGAGTCACGGACCTCACATGACACCGTGACACCTCTCTGCTTCCCTCACCTGCTCTGGACTTCACTTGGCCACTCCTGCAGCATCTTTGGCACCTCCACCACCCCGGCTCCCCACCAGCGCCTGCTGTCCTTCTGGGGACACCTGTTCAAACTCATTCCCAGAGGTGCAAGGGCCTCGATGGCTGTGTGGCCTCCCCTGGACCTAAGAAGGTTAGGAGGAGTGGACAAGTAGAATTCTCCAGTGAAGACAGCCAGCCTTTGAATTCTCTGACTGGAAGTTTTTAAATTCCAAATTGGATTTCTTTGAAAAGCACTGTGACACTCTTGTCCTGTTTCTGTTTAATGGGTGTGATAGTTTGGGGTTTAAGATGATTTTCCGATCCGATGAGGCTGACCAATGCATGCTGTGACGTTGTTTGCAAGGCCACTTCAGGCAGCCCGGGCTGCCAGGACGCTCCCTCTCAGTCCTCACACTGGCGCTGCGTGGCCTCTCTCTTCCCTGAAGTCGGGACACAGGGTTATAAAGACCTGGTGTGTGTTTCATTCACCGTCTCTGTTGCTTTTCTCTTTTCAACATAGCTGAACTCAGCTTTCATCTTTATTATTTCCTTTCTTTGACTGTTTTGGGTTTAAACTGCTTTTTTTGGTCTAGTTCCCTAAGGTGGAATGGCCTACTGCCACATGTCCCTAGCCAGCTGACCACCCCTGATGTCCATCCAGACACTCTTGAGGATGAAAGACCCTCACGTTCTCACAGTGCTGCTGGACTCCAGGGAGGGGCTGTGCTGCCCTTTCCATTCTGTTGCTACTTGATCGGGATGAGTTTTCAATATCTGTATTTTTATGTTTTAAAAAATGCAAATCATTTCCTATTCTTACATTTTCTACCTCTTTGACACCACAGTATCAGAAGAACATCCTTGTTTTTTATTTAAGTGACTTAATTGTTTAAGGTCTTTCTTGCTTGTTCTATAATAGATCTTTCCGTCCACTCTGTAATATTAACTCAATTTATAAACTTCTAAAATTTTTCTTTATCTTTGAAATCATATATAATAAAATAACCAGACTTCAGTAATCATACAACAACCTATTCATAATAAATGCTTTTTTCAGGGTACTCTATGAGGACCCTTCCTTTTCAGGCTGGGTCTGTCACCAAGTGAAGACCCAATGGAGCGGAACGTGGCATCTCCACCCTGTCTTCCAGCCCCAAAACTGTTTGCGATTGTCTGCAGTGCTTCACAATCTAAGGTGAGCAGCGCCAGCTCCGTCTTCTGCAGAGAAGACTCTCCTCACTTATCCAGGAGGCATCTGATGTCACCCTGGGGGTTACTCCTTTTCCTGCCTTTCCAGTCTCCTCCAGTTCCTGGGCGACCTTCTCCCTCTTCTCACGTGGCTCGCTCCCTCTGTCTTCTCTGTTGTTATCCATTAAGCCATGTTCTTAGGCTTCTCTGGTAGTTGATGTTCCAGAAGCTTTTTTAGTGTTAGTTAAAAAAAAAAATTCTTCTTTTGACAATGTTTAAGTTGAAGAACTCATGTGTGTTTGTTGTCCCCATGAGATGGCACAGATAAGGGCAGGGGAAAGCTACCTTGCTCTCCATCCTTGTCTGAGTTGTCAGGTTGACAGTTTGGCCCATCTGTTGTGGCATGTGGTTTTTCCTCAACTGGCCACAGAGACATCTCTGGTCTTACATCATCTTGTTTCCAGAGTCTAGGTCGAGGAGGACTGGCTCTGGGGGTCCCCAGGAGAACAGGTCTGACCTCTTATCTGAAAAACCAAGCAGAAAAAGTAATGGTGAAATAGGAGAGGGATTTATTCATGATTGTGATTCTGGGGAGGACCGGGGGGCCCAGTGTCCTCAGCCCTATCTTCAAGGAACTGACAAGAGCCTTGGGGATACACAGGGAGGGATAAACTCAGGGGGACAAGAGGTGCATACAGTGGGGCTTTCTGGGTGGTACATCTTCAGTACATAATGCCCTGCTCCTGTAATGAATGTCTCCAAGGCAGACAGCACTGTTGCTGATGACATTATCAGAACCGATGTATTTGGAAGCAGAAACACAACTCTGACATTTGCATCCTACAGATTTCTGAAATGGCAAAGATAAACTTGAAACAAGGGTAGAACGGTATTTTGTAGAATTCCTGCCAATGGGGTCAAGGAGATTATGGAAACCTCCCAAACGAGAGGTGGAAAGGGCAGACCTACTAGAAGGACCAGAATGAGAGCACACGTTAGCCTGGATCACTGACCACCGAGTGAATCAGGGCCACCTTCCTCCAGGGAACGGCCAGCGCCAGCAGAGTTGCGCCCATTGGCTTAGGTTAAGCCATGTGCAGGTCCTGGGTGGGGGGGAGCAGGATGACGCCCGTGTGTTTTTCCACCTTGTCCCAGGTCCTTTGTGCCTCTGCTGCAGCCAAGTTCTTGCCACCATAAGCCCGAAGCCCAGTGGAAGGACCCAGTGCCAGCGCGTCCTGCACATTAACTGGGATGGTTCACGTAGCTCGTGAGCAGCAAGATCCAACTCTGATGTTCACTGTGTTACCAGAACCCAAACAGTCTCCCATCCCAAACCATTTTAAGAAGCAGCAGCCTATAACCAGTCAACCACAACAGTCACACAGAACTTGAGACCTGGTCCAGGGAAGGTAGACTTCTTTGCATCTTAGAGCAAAGACAAGCAACGGGCCCGTCAAGAATGTGCAAACACTGTTGTGCCCGGCTACCGTCTGGCTTCCACTCAGCGCCTCTTGCCCTGTGACATCCCGTGGGGTTCTCGCTCCTCTGTTCTCTTCCCTCATCAGAACACGTGCTCCCGGAGATGTCCCCACACGTCCCCTTTCCTCCAGCATAAGAGCAGTATCTGTACCTTACTGCACACCTAGCAAATATTCCTTAAAAATTAACTGTGAGGATGAAGAAATGTTGCCCACATCAGGTGATGCAGTGAGCTCTGACATCACTGGCGTGACCCCCCAGGTCTCCACAAAGGTCCTGCAACAAAGGACAGCAATGTAACCCCCTCCAGTCATGGTGGAGAGGGACATGCCCTCCGTGGACAAACTCCTTCTTTCCATTTGTTAGTGAAACTCAGCTGGCATCAGTGACAAGTTCCTACACTTCGAAGATCTCAAGTACGGTGTATTAATATTTTAGAAGCCAGCAAAAGCTCTTTTCCCAGGCAAAAAAAATGGACAAAAAATCATACAACTTGTGCCATTCGATGCTCACACGGAGAACTGTGCTGTTTCCTGCGGACAGCGAGGTTTGCTGGTGAGGGAAATGCTCCTGACTCACAGCGACAGTCTGCATGCTGTGTCTGTGGAGCTGAGGACAAGGGCTGGGCCACAAATCCCCAAAGCGGAGTTTCTGATGCTGTATAAATAGCTTCATCAAAGTTGAGATTTTCCAGCACCACCTTTTCAAGACAATTTACTAAGGAAATGGAACACCCCAGAGGATTTTTTCAAGGGTTTGATTGAAATTCTAAGCAATAAGAAAAACACAAAAAAATCCTGATTTTACCAACCATCAAACAGACAAGGGCTATCTATGGCTGACGTGCCTGAAGCAGCTCTATGTGTGTGAATGGGGAGAGCATTTGCTTAGCAAGTCCCCAAGGTCTTACTCTGCGCCAGTTGTGCTGTGGATGGCGATGTGGAAGGAGGGATCTGTGGGAACTCTTTGGGGCTCAGGGCATCCAGCTGCAGGTTCTGCTGGAAAAACAAAAGGCCTGGTCACTTTTCTGGGAGTGGAAATCATTGGCATCTGTGAAAATTTGAAGTCTCACTCTCCGTCTCTTTTCTTCCAGATGACCTTTCAAATTGAAATATGAATCACCATTAAAGCCCGAGACATCCCCAACGATAAAGTAGTTGAGCTGAGGACAAGGGAAAGCACAGGAACCCAGGAGACCCAGGGGATTTTGAATTGGCCTACTATTTTCTCACCTAGAAAGTGGCAACATTTAATTCATGTGGCTATTTTCTCACTTAGGGATTCAGAATGATGCTACTCCAGGAAGCCAGGGACAGAAACGACCTGCTCGCTGCGCGTTATCTACTTACATACCTTGATCAGTTTATTACAAAATCTGAGCTTCGTGCTTTTCAGAACCTTGTTTTATTTCTACAATAAGAAATAAGCTGAAAGCTACTCTTTGGATATTAAGGAAAGGAACCTGATTCAGAAAAATGGCTTGTTCAATTTAGTGATGATCCTGATGCCAAACTTGACCCGGTCTGACACTGCAGTGAAGGTCCTGCAGTGAACCCCGTTGTGGTTTATCTGTGCCTCTCTGTGCCCGGGAAGCCCGGGACTGTTGTTTACTATCAGATGGGCTCAATGGGTAGCTGGTTCCATGCATCGTGTCAGCTGGGGGATTGAAGAACCTCAAGCTCTCCTCTGGAGAGGGGCCTGCAATTGGCATTCCCAGTGCAGTTAATGGGTGGACTCTCCCTGTCCACTCCCGGGCTGACATGAGCAGAGGCAGAACAGGGAAGAGCACCCTGTGCCTTCTTGCCATGAGTTTCCTTATGGTGCACCTTGCTTGGGTTCTTTGGTGTCAAGTGCACGCTCTGGACTCAAGGCCAGAAAGTGTTTCCCATGCATTTGGCTTTCCACTCATCCCAGACCAGTAGGGCTTCAGACCACAAAGAAACCATTCTTAATGCAGTTGTGTTGACAACTGTCAGAAACACTGGTGATAAAAGTGTATTAAAGAGCAGAAAGTAGATAATGTGTGCTTTCTGGTACCCAATGGAGGGAACAGCAGAGGCAAGGCTAGAAGGAAGCCCCAGCTGGGATATCCGTCATGGAAAATGAGCTGTTGTAAGGCTGCAATCAGCAGGGAAAGGGAAAATCGCACATTAGGTGAGTCTGGAGGGAGCCCGCGATTGTTTCAGCCTCAATACTTCTACCTCTACCTCAACGTGGTGTGCAATTAATCTGCCCTTGTCCACATTTCGTCCACGTAGGGAGAGACTGTAAAGGGTCTTATTCTCTCTTCCTGAGAGGCACTTTCCCCTTGGAGAGTGCAGCACATATTGCAAGATTAAACCTCTTCTTGGCTCTGAGACCCGAGCTAATGCAGCAAGACCTTGTAATGTCTTGCAGAGGAAAATGGTTACAGTGAGATCAGGAAAGATGAATTATAGTGACCAGAAAGAGCACTGAGCGCCAATCCACTGGGCTGGGTGAAATTTTCTCATATATAGAGATGTCTGTTGAATTCATTGCTGACCTGGCCAGGAAGAGAATGACTAGCTTGAAGCTGGAAAAGTGCTGAAACCCCAAACACCTCCATGCTTAGAAGTCACCAGCAGAACTCCCCAGAGCTCCAGAGGGCCACGTCCCCCTAGGCTGTTCCACTGTGGGTAAGTGCTTCTGTTGAAAGATGCCCAGGACTCTGGCCATTTGCCTTTCAATCTGGGAGACTTTGCTATGGCTCCGAAGCCAGAGTCTGTGTTGTAGTTTTATAAAAATGATGACCTTCAGCATATCAGCCATGAGCCACCAAAAGCCATGAGCAGTGATGAGATTTGTTGCTCAGGTCTCGGTGGGAAGGATGTTCCTGACCATCGCATCCATCACTCATCAAAGAAGAATTCTGTGGGAGCACTGAGGTTCCAGGGTCCCACCTCCCAAAGTTGATCCTCCACCTTGCCAGTGTGCTGCTCCCTGGACGGAGGGCCCACTGTGTTTATTTGTTATGGATTTCCTCTGATTGACAGCAGGAGACCTCCAGATAGCTGAGATGCTACAGAACACTGCACCTGACATGTCTGAGAGGCAGTAAACACCCACCCTTTCCAAGGTGACCTGAGTGAGGTTCCTCAGTAATGAGAAGGGACGTGGCCAAAGAGCAAGAGCAGCCTGGAGACCCAGGCATGTGCTCTTGACGGGACCTGAAGATCTCCCAGGTCCAGAGGAGCACCCGCAGCACAGTTCTGCCCCACAGAAGGGCCGGGTTCCTCCTTCTCTTGCCCCAAGACTGTGAGCTTTCATCAAGGATTCAAATGCCAAATAAATTAGGAAAGATGTCAAATGGATGGCAAATTCTTCAAAGGTAGAAAAAAAAAAAAAAAAAAAAGAACATCTGTGCTTGAGATCCATGTGTCTCCTCCTCAGAGAATCACGCAGGAGGCAGCTTTCCCTACTTGCCTTGGAGAAAATGCTAGGAAGTTTCAACATTACCGCCTTGGATGTAAAATTAACAGGACCTTTCTTTTCAATGATCTCGAGAGCCAGCTGCGACCACCCCACTACTGTGCTGGTCAGCAGCCTGTGGAGCCGCCTGGCGAGGTCTGACAGCCCAACACTGTCCGGGAGTTTCACTCCATGTCCACCCTTAAACTAAGGCCTCAGGAGACCCAGTCCACACTAACAGGGCCCCGCCAGGAAGACAGCTGGGAGCTCCGCACACCTGGGTGACGGGAGGCAGCTGCCAACAGGCCTGGGGAGAAAGCAGGAGGTCCCCCCACATAACCTGGCGTCCAATGCTGGGTTCTCAGGGCACTGGAAGGTGTGTCCCCGGCCACGTTCATTATTGTTCTGGTGGCCAAATCCAGGACGCACCATGCAGACCCCTGTTTCCATGGTTTGCAGAGTGGATGTACCGGTGCTCATGCTCACGAAAAATTCCTTGTGCTCAGTCACTTTGCCGCCAAGCCAAGCTTATCATGTCCACCTTCGCGTTATTTATATACTTTCTTATGTTGCTCTGGTTTCTGTTTCATCGTCCCACATTCCCCCTCTAACTACTAGCCGGAAGTCTGATCTCCCCGCAGGACTTCAGGTGAAGCCTGCGCTTACCCACCTCCTCCCCTCCAGGTCCTGACAGCGGCCTCGGAATCTGCCCCCTGCAGCCCACTCGGAGCTCAGGGTAACTCGCTACCCTGGAACGCTGGCCTTAGGCTCTTTCCGGGGTTAAACAGAGGGGAGAATTTTTTCTTGACAGAGGTAATCCCACGCCCCCACCCCCTGCCAGTGCAATTGCTAACTCGGTGACAGCAGGGGACCTATGTGTCCCCTTTTTGGCTCTGTCTCTACTACGAGGAAGTCATGGCACAGAGGATTTTTCTAGAGGTAGTAAAATATTCCAACAGATTGTGGAGTATTTGAATTGGGGTATTTGAAAAAAGGCTCAATATATTAAATTCATAAACTATAAGTGAAAATACTCGAAGTATGTCACACCCCCGCTTCTCAGTACCAATCTCTTGCTCAGACAGCTCTACCAAAATGCTCTCTACTGGGTGCTTAGGAACACAGAAATCTGGCCCTGGCGGTTCTGGAGCGAAGTCCAAGATCTAGGCGCTAGGGGGTTGGGGGGCGCTGACGCCCTTCTCCTGGCCCCCATAGGGCGCCTTCTCCCTGTGTCGCCGGGGCGGAGGGCGCACGGCTCTCTGCGGGCTCCTGTAAGGTGACGGCTCCCCTCACAGGCCCCGCCTCCGGGCGCTGCCCCCTGGGGTCCCGTTTGATTGACTGGGGGGCGAGCAGCGCTGTCCGGCTCTCGCTGTAACTTCTGTTTAAAAGGCACACAAGGGGCAGACGGGGGAGGCGGTCAGGTGGAGCTTTTAGGGTGTCTTTTATTTCTAATCGGGAAGATGATTTATTATCTTGATGAATTTTAGACATAGTCACACGAATATGTCAAAGCGTAAGATTATTTAAATTGTAAGTAAAATAGTTGCGAAAGCCGGCGGCACCCGCCCCACCTCACGCAGACCGGCCACTGCCAGGCCAGCCGCTCGCACCCCTGACGCCCTCGTGGGAGAGCCGGCCTCTCTGCAGGCTGCCAGGAACCGCGTTGACTGGACCTAAGACAGCAACCCTTCCTACTGGACACGCAGCCTGTGACATGGAACCCACGTTAGCTTCCTCCACCATATTCCCATCCTGGCTTGTCCTCCCTTTCTCCCAGGATCTGCTCCTGTGGATCCAACCTCAGAAAATTACTAATAGAAACAAATTTAATGTCCCATGAAAACACAGGGACTTTCCAGGTAGAAACAAAGTGTTAAAAATGATAAATAGAAACCCAAATTTCTTCCGAAGCTTTGATCTTATGTCAGGCAAGCACTAACCAATAGAAAGGTGATATATATATATATATATATATATTAAGGGGAGAGAAAAATAGATTTTAGCAACAAATGTGTAATGGCAGATCCATCTCCCTTCAGACAGCACCTCCAGCAGTATTGCTAACAAAATTATAGAAGGTAGAACATTAAGAGAATTACTAGAAATGGATGTTGGAATTGGCATGATGTTAACAAATTTCTCAGAATTGATAAAGAAAACAGACGAAAACAGCAGTAAGGATCTGGGTATCCTGCAGAACACAGTCTGCATTCATATCATGGAATATAGATGACCTTGTACCCAATACTTAGAACAAACTTATTTTTAAAATGCATAGGAAATTTATAAAAAATTAAGCACAGTAGCCTGGAAAACATACCTCAAAGCAGTCACCGAGACGTCTGTGTCACACCTTCCGTACTCCCTGACAGTGGAAATAAATATCAGTCGGTGCCAAACGTTGCCACCATAACCCTGTGTTGCTTGCAACGCGGAAGCACACAAAATTGTACCACAGGGAAGACAAAATGATAATGTGACATTAAAAGTTAAAAATGTGCAGGGTGTGTTGGCCCTGCCTGTAGTCCCAGCTCCTTGGGAGGCCCAGGTGGGAGGATCACTTAAGCCCAGGAGTTTGTGAGCAAAAACCTGCCTTCATAATAAAGGAAAAGTTAGGAAAATGCGATTTCCGCTGCAAGTCAGTAGATGTAAGAAGAGCATTTTGTTTTATATTAGGGACGGTTGAGCCTCCACCTAAGGAAGTTCTAAGTAAATCCCAAACACTAAAATTAAACTCAGATCTTTTGTTCTGAGAAGCTGTGTTCTTTTTAATTCTTTTGCAAGTCTGCTCATTAAAAACACACAGTCAATCAGTCTACAGAATATGAAGGGGATTGTTATAAACACAGTGCATCTGCTTGGAATATCCTGGAATTTGCTTGGATTTTTAGAGCAAGGTCTGCGGGTCCTAAGACCATCCTGTGTAAATGTGGTTAGATTTAGATTTCGCAGACGTGGTGACACATTGCCCCTCTTCTCTTCCACAATGACTCCCTGTGGAAGCTTGCCCTTCCTTTGGCTTTGAATGACCTTGCATGCCAAGAGGCCAGCTTCTGCCTGATGGAATCCCCTCCTGACCTGCGGCCAGCTGGCCCCTCCTCTGACCCTGGAAACCACTGGAGGTCTGACAGAAGCTTCAACAGGCTGCCTTGCCCAGACCCGTCTGCCCTCTCTCCCTAGGTGAGCACTGTCCTGCAGGATGTCAGACCACAGAGCTCCACGTTGCCTTGGGCTCTCATCTTTCCCTGGTGTCCCCAGCCACACAGAGGACATCTGGGTGGCTCCCCTCCAGCCTTTCAGACCAAGACCCCGTCTTGGCACTGGAGTCTCCCCAGCCTGGGTCATGCCATTTCACACACAGATACCTGGGGCCCTGTCCAGCAGTCTCCCTGCCCAGTAACCCTCGGTGTGCTACCCAGCCCACAGGGTCGTCACTGCCACACCACACTGTCCCCTCCTCTGTGGTGCCTTCTCACATACAGCTCCCACTGACCCCTGCTGACCACCTCACCAGGCAAGTCCCGCTCAGGGCTTGCCTGCCTGCCTTTCCCAGACATCTCTGCCCAACTGCCTCTTCCACTCCTGCAACTGGTTCCAGGGCCCTCACAAACACTCTTGCCCTGACCACGCCAGTGAAGTCGCACCCTGCCCTCCAGGGCTCTCCTGAATATGTGGGCTCAGTTCTAGTTTTCCTTTTTTTTTTTTTTTTTTTTTTTTTTGCAGTGCTGGGATTGAACCCAGGGCGTTGTGCTTGGGAAGCAGGCACTCTACCAACTGAGCTATATCCCCCACCCCAGTTCTAGTTTTTCTGTGTCTTCAAATCTCTCACTATGTTCTGGGTACTTTCAGATTTATTCTGTTATCTGTCTCATTGTTTGCTGTTTTATTCCCCTACCTTCCAAGATGGAAGACATTGTTTTTTCTTGAAAAAATGCACCCCTGCCCATGTGTGATGCTGGGTGGCCCTGTGCAATCCACAGCTGTTAGCTGGAACACACCAACTTCCTCGTTAGCCACTGTCCCATCGTCAATGCAGTTGGGCCTCGGGAGTCTCTTTGGAGCTGCTGCACCCGGGGCCTGAGGAAGCACATCTGAGGGCAGGGCAGTCCAGGGGGCCCCTTTCCCTGGGGTGGTGACTGGTTTTATTAACAAAGCATTTCACAATAATGTCCCCTATCGATATGGTATAGGAATGAGCCTTTTAAAATTCATTTCCAGAGCAAGACTTTAACAGAAAGCACCCTAACTGTGTATTAATTCACACATAATCTGTTTAAACAAAGGATCAGCCAGACAATGTTTTGCACAAAGCAATTATGAAGTGCAGGGCATGAGGAACTTGCAGAAGCTCCTGGAGGGAATGGCAGCAGAGGACTGAGCACTCAGAGCAGGCGGGCAGACACAGATTGAATCAGGACGGGCGATCAGGAGGAAGTGGAAGGAGACAGCTATTTATCTTCCCTGCTCCTTTTTAAATATCTATTTTTCATTTCAAGTTTCTCATCCCTTAGGTGCAGTATGAACTTAGAAGCAACCTAGATTCTTCATAGGACTTTTAGAGTGTATGATAGATCAATAATTTGTTGGTTTGTTTACGAAATATGCCAACTTACTAGGACAGAGTCATTTTTAAGGGAAAGCCAAGATCAATATATATGTGCATAGATTTATGGGTGTTTTTGTTACATTCAGAATAAGTCTGTTTAAAAAACCCTAAACGGCAAGCCTGGCTGTTTTTAGTGTGATCTATTGGCTCATGGATGCCACTTTAATCCCAGAGACTAAAAATATCACGTCTGAGACTTTTACTCTGATAAACTCTCCTTGAATGTAATTAATTTTAACAGCCAGATTTTAGAATTGCAGACACACAGTCCATCTGTGACTTAAAAGCCCAGTGTTTAGAATTCACTCCTTTTCTTAGAACTGTCAAACATTCCATGTAACAATATATTTTAGAGTTTCGGCCTTCTGAATTTTCTTTTGTACTGTATTTTTCCTTCAGAGAATTAAGGACAGGTAGCTGATAATTGGGGATCTAATTCCAATCAGGAGTCTGTGACCACGTGACTCTGTAGGCAGCAGGGTCCTCAGCCATGTCCTCTGAGCACTCTGGGCTGGGCAGGCATTGAAGACAATTCCAGTGATCTTCCAGGAGGCTGCCCCGCCAGGCAGAAGCTGGTGGCCTTCTCTCGGGCTTGTAGTCAGCCTGACCAGATGGATTGGTGACTTTCTGGATGTGTGGGGAACATGCTGAGGGTCATCTCTGCTGGCTCTTGGCCCAAACCCTGGCTGTGCACCTGAGCCACAGGGTGAATTATAGAATGACAGTCATGTGACTGCTTGTCCATCCAAAACCGCCTGAGCTAGCGGAGGACCCTGTCCATCCACACGGCTGTGCTGGTGCAGCTGTGGGCAGTCCAGCGAGTGCAACCCACCACGGAGGAACCGACAGGCGTGTATCCAGCTTCCTCCTAATCAGGCCTCCTCTACCCTCCTCTGTGCCTCCAAACCTCCCACTGGGTTGACCATCCACTCCCTGCATACCACCTGCTCCCCTCTTGCCTGTTTTTGGCCCCTCCAAGACCACGTCACAGATCCTCTGACTGTGCTCATTGTCCATCCCTTGTAGCTGTGGCCAGCAGTCTCAGCTCCTCCAGGCACACTCAACACCAACCTGAGTGCCAAGGGTGACAAACTCTCCCACCTTGCCAAGTGCATTGCAGGTGTGCTGTGTCTCTTCCCCTAGCCTGAAAACCCTTAAAAAGAAGAGCTGTGTCCTGAGGGTTAAGTGTGGGAGTCAAGAATGAAAAAGAGAAGTGTCTGGTTCATTAGAAATGGTTCTGGGTGTGTCAGCCAGAAGGACCCTGGGAGGAAGGGACAGCTTAGGGCACAACAGTGACATCAGGGAACTGAGGGATACTTTGGGAGAAGAAGAGTCAGGGAAGAATAGGGGAGTGGGGAGAGTGGGAGGAGAGAGAAGCGGGGGGAGAGATAGTGAGACTGAGGGAGATGTGTAAGATTAGGAAACTGCAGGTGTGCTTGACAATGACTCTCGGATCCAGTGTTTCTGCAAGGCCCCCTGCGGATTTGAGGGGAGTACTCCTGCCTCCAGACCCGCTCCCCTGACACCCACTCAGGGCAGCCTCTGAGGAGCAGCAGTGTGGGTGCTGGTGCACCTGGGCTCTTCTGTTCCAGATCCGTCATTGGTGGGGGACTCCTGAGAGGAGCCTGGAGTAGAGCCTCATGGCCTTCAGGTCCCTGGACTCTGCCCGGGCGCCACCCAGCAAGTGGAGGAGGGCCAAGGGCTGGAGACCACGCCCTCAGAGGTCCTCAGGGTTCCCCAGGAAGGACAGTCCACAATCATCATCCAGCTTCCCCAGGTCACAGATCCCCATGGGCCCACCTCACAGGGACGCCGTGAGGACCAGAGAACACCAGGCCTGGACTAGAGGCATCCATGTCAGTGGCCACCAACTCCCACTGAAAGTCTATACAGTTCCAGCAGCTCGTGGTGCTGGACTTGGGGCTGCCTTAGAGAGTTAAGGAGCGCCGGGCCTGGGTCTCAGTGGCACCAGAAGGGCCTGTCCCTGAAGCAGCAGCGGCAGCAGCACAGCTTGCAGCTCTCCGTCCCCAGCTCTCACAAGAGGCGCTCTCTCTGGGTCACTTGGGCTACTCTTCCAAAGGAGCCAAGCCCCCTGTTCCCTAATTCATGGATAAAGCTGCATGCCCGAGTCCCCCCAGGAGACCTTATTCTGAACCCAGGCACGCAGGTCCTAGCACTGAGTTCACGCTGTTCTTTTTCTATTTTGCACTTTTTCAGAAAATTGAAAATTATCTTACAGGTAGTGAAAGAAGACTGTGGCCATGCTGCCCCCTGCTCTCTGCCGCAAATCACCGCACGCCACAGGTGTTGCAGAGATCCCAGGGCTTCAAAGAGAGGGGAGCCCAAGCCCATCCTAGGGGCAGATTGCTGGACAGGTCTTGAGCCCCAGGGGCCTGATCCTCCAAAGACTGGGAGGACAGCACAGGGTGGCCAGGCACCACGCAGCTGCAGGTGCATTCTGCCTTCTGCCCTGTCCTTGGTGGACAGGGTGGCAGGATCCAGGATGCCACGCCAGCTCCTTAGCGTGCCCACAAGTTCATACCACTCACGTCCTCCACACTAAGGATGCTGTTTCAGATCTAATACAGCATTCAATGTGATCATCCATTTTCTTTACATGTATTCAGAATTCAGTGTGGATGGCCTGTGGCCTGTCTGGGAGCAGGTGACCAGGGCATGAGTGTGAGCTGCGAAGAGCAGCTGCAGAGCAGGCGTCGCAGGGGAACGGGCAATGTGTGCCTTCAGAGTTCTTACAAAAAGACTTTCCTGTTTCATTACAAATCACTATTTTAAAAACTTGCTTTTGTCATGATTTCAATGAATTTCTAGGACTGAGGTTGAGGCAGGTCTCTAAGGTCCCCCATTCTTTGGCTGACACTTTAGGACATGGGCAACTGGAAAATGGTGCCAAAGGCTGTCACCTTCTGACCCTCTGCAGCATGGCTCTGTCCACATGGGCACTGGGCAAATGAGTGACACTGGAACAGGCAAACTTCCAGGCATGATGGACAGATTGTGGCTATCCACCCAGGGCTACGAAGACATTCCTTCATAAACCTGAAACAGCGCTGACCCTCACACGTGGCCTACATCAGTGACCTTGTAATCACGCAAGGGAAAGGAAACAGTTAAAATGTTGAGAGCGTGTGGTTCCAGGCCATTGGCTATTTCATAACAATAAGATCAACTGTGTGTGTGTGTGTGTGTGTGTGTGTGTGTGTGTGAAAGAAACAATGAAAATGAGTCCTTAAGATTTCATGCACATTTGCCATCAGGGAGAACATTTGACATGCAAGACAGAGGCCTGCCGGAATGCCTCAGGCCCTGGTGGGGAGGGACAAAGGCAAAGAAAAGAGGGGCCAAGTGCCTCTGGGCCAAGTCTAGGCTGAGGATGAACTTTGGGGTGCACAGAGACAGAGAAGTGCAGGATGCAGGGTGCTTGTCTTTGTAGGGACAGAAGGGAGATCACATGGGTACCAGGCTCATTTGCCTAACGGCCAAACCATATAACAGATCACCTGCTAGTTATGCAGGATGCTCACTATGGGCAACTGGCTAGTTACTGCCCAGTTTCTAGAATTTCCAGGGATTTATGTAAAGGTCAAATTTGGAGAATCTGTCATTTGCTTTCTATTGACTTTCTATGGCATCTTTAAGAAAGGATCCTTAAACTTCTGGTAATTCAAATGCTACGGAACCATGTAGAGTTCTTTCCCCTTTAAAAGCCATCCAAAATCAATAAAGCATTTTATAGTGACAAGGACCCACCCCTGTGTGGCTTGGCCCAGGACACATTCAAAGGTGTCTCTGAGCTGCTCCCACAGCCACAGTGACGGTTCTGAAGGTGGGGACAGGTGACTGCTCCCATCCCCAAGGCAGGACAGCCAAAGCCAAAACCAGTCAAAGGTGGCTGGGTGGAGAGCAGAAGAGTGGAACTTTGTACTTAAGAGCTGAAACCTGAAAAGAGGTGAGCCTGGTTTAACTCTCATGAATAAACCTCCCTGTCAGAACATTTTAGCAATGCGGTGTGTCACCCCACCCTGCTCTCCTAGGACTCCATCTCATGTGAGCTTGGTGCACTTGTTAAGCTAATGGACAATATTGGTTCTATTACCAGCTCAGGCCCTTTAGTACCTCCCAGGACCCCACTTGCACTGGGGTGTTTTTCAGGCATCACTTGAGTGTGACAGTTTGGGGACTTTCCTTGGTTTTGACAACCTTGGCAGTTTTGAGGAACACTGGGTTCTTGAGTTGGGGTTTGCCTGATGCTTTCATCATGATGAGACTGGTTACGTGTTCTAGGAAGAAGACCAGGGTAAAGTCCCGTCTTCCTGCCGTGGTGTCAGGGTACTCCAGTGGGTTCCACGAGAGCCGTGCCCAGTAGACCCCCAGGGCCTAGGTGAGCTCATCTGGGACTGGGCTCTTCGCAGGTGTGTGGCACTAGGGTCTTCAGATGAGATCATCCTGGGTTTAGAGTAGACCCTGCTCCAAGGCCTCGGGTCCGATTCACAGAAAGGAGATGATCTGAGGCCCATGGCACAGGGAAAGGCCATGGGAAGACGGAGACTGGTGCTGGAGTCATGTGGCCCTGAGCCCTGGAATCCCAGGAGTCACCCGACACTGACGAGGCCGGACAGGCCTCTCCTGGAGCCCTCAGAGTTGCCTGGCCCCACTGACACTGTAGTTTGGGGCTTTCGGCAGCTGACGTTTGAGTTCTCTTATTTCAGGCAACTCAGTTGGTAGCAATCTGTGTCACCTGACTCCACCTCAGGCTGAACTGTCAGGCACAGAGGCAGTCACTATGGCTGTTCCCGGTCACCAGGTACTGTCACACCGTCACCTGTCACACGGAACCCGAGGCTCCTGGGAGTCACAATCCACACTGGGTGCAGGGCTCTCCCACCCCCACCACTGCAGTTCCTTGTTTTCCTTTTGTGCTTTTGTATTTTGAATAATCTCTTAATTTCGCACAGTATGTTAGCTCTGGTCCACCTTTGTATGAAAAATGAACTCTTCAGGGGCTGGAAAATAGATTCTCCTGAGGCCTTCAGCAAGTGGAAAGGAAAGGGCTAATGGGCATATAATTTCCATCCACTTCTTTTATTCTAAAAAATATTAAAAGACCTCAAAAATATGTAGTGTGGGTTCTGTCTGAGGGGCAAAAGTAGGTGCCTATCTGAACTTGTTATCAGCAAGTGTATCAGGGGCTGCACACCCAGAATGCCACAGGCTGGGGGTTTAAAAAGACAAACTCATGTCCAGAGGCTCTGGAGGCCAGAAGCCCCAAGGGATGGTCAGCAGGGCCAGGTCCCTCTGAGGGTGACGGAGAATCTGCTCTGAGCTTGGTGGCATCTCTGGTGGTCCTCAGCCTGCAGGGGTCACACCCCAACCTCTGCCTCATCCTTGGGGATCTGATCCCTGTGTTCCCCTCTGTCTTCAAATGCCTCTTTCAAAGTCAGGACGTCAGTCCTATTTGTGATCGCCCAATTGAAAGACCTCAGTTTTACTGCAGTACCTCTTTAAAGACCCCACCTCTAAATAAGGTCCCACTCTGCTTGGACTTTAGCACATGAATTTGGGGGATGAAATTCAATCCACACCAATGACAATAGTTACGATCATACACTACCTGTGAATTAGAACAGTATAATAGTTCTTACTTCTTTTGTTTTCCTTTGCTTCTGAGGGATTGAGCTCAGGGGTGCTCTACCATGAGACACATCTCCAGCTCTATTTTATATTTTACATAGAGACAGGGTCTCACTGAGTTGCTTTAGGCCTCGATTTTGCTGAGGTTGGCTTTGATCTCACTATCCTCCTGCCTCAGCCTCCTGAACCGCTGGGATTAGAGGCCTTCACCACCACATCCAACTTAGTTCTTACTTTTTGTTTAAAACAAAAGTTATTTCTAAAAATCTCTTAAACCAGTAGTTTAAACTTTAGTTACCTTGTTCAAATGTTTTTGCCCTCTTATAGTCTGTTATAAAATCTTCTAAATTAATGAAAGAATGTAACACATTTGTCAGTGTGACTCAGAATGTGCCTAGGGCATTTTGGAACTGATTGCTGTGGTCTTTCATTCATAAGGAGTGAATGTATTTTCCATGTGACAGTGTCAAGGTACACAAAAATAAAGTCATCTCTAAAATGCATTTTGTACAGACAGAAGTCGCAGGACAACTTCAACTTGTTCAAGTCGAAGGTTTATTCTTATGTCAAAGTAATTTTGTACAGCCCTTCCCAGTTACATTCTGGGTTAAATTACATTTATTTTGGGTAACCTAAAGATCACTATTTTTATTTAAGGCATTCATGATTGAAAAAAAGTGTACTTTACAGGCTGGAAGAACAAAGGAAAATTGTAAAACTAAACTTTTAAAAATGAGTATTTCCTCCCAAAGAGAAACTCCTCCTCCTCTACCAATGGGTGTCATTTGCAGCAACTGTTCACAAATTGTTCAGGGACGTGTGCTCGTCCCTGAGGTCCCTGTAGGTGACCCGCAGGCTAATCTCATGTAGTATTGATGCTTATAATATGAAAATGTCTATATTTTAGTTTCCAGAATAGATGGTTCATGAATAATGTATAATATTTAATAAAACCAGACATTGCCTCATTAATGTCTCATCAAAAGTAGGATGGATCTTTCCCTTCTATCTGGCATTTTTGGGTCATGTACTGGATAAGATTGGGTAGATATGCATTCTCTCGCCCTATTAAACACATTTATAATCCAGTGCGTCTGAGAATTAATTTTAGAAGGCTTTAATCACTAATCAAATTGAACTCAAAATAAAAATCTCATGCATTTATTAATTTACTTACTTTGCAGTGCATATCTTTGCTTGAAATGGTTATGATGGCGATAAGGTCCAGAGATATGCAAGGCCTTCTGTAGGGACAGAGTAATTTGGGATGAAGACTGCAAACAGCTAGCTAATATGAATTTGTTCAGTTGAGCAGTGTGCAGGGGACCGCGGCATTTGTTGTGGGGACAGGGACCATTTGGTATGAGAAGACGCCATCAGAAAAGAAGCCTGTTGCCCTTTAACACTGAGGTGCCATCTACCCTCTGCCCTCAAACCACTGAAGAAATGAGGGATGATCCCCGTGAGTCACTGCACACGGTATCTGATACATTACTTCTATTTCCAACAATTATAAATGCGATAGTGAATTCTTAACTTCTTCAAATGACAATAGTAAATAATCGATTTTGTCTATTCTTGGCACGCGTTCCCGCAGAATTCACATTAATCTTAAAATTATTAAGACAACGATTGCTTGGCGTCTGCACCAGCGGGCCTATGTATCTTCTTAGACCTAAATGAGTCCTGCATTCATCCTGAGTGGGTGCGTCTTTTCAGCCGTTTTCTCTCTCCTTCCCTCTCTTCTTTGTGGACTTGTCTGGATGGGAGGGATGGGAGGCCCCAGGAGGCCGGGTGGGGGCTGGGTGGGGCCCCAGGGGCTGAGGAAGCACCGGAAGGAAATTTTTCTCCTCTGGAGGGGGCCAAGGGTGACCTGAGTCCAAGGGCCCATCTGTGAGTGGTAGTAGCTGAGCCTGGCCTACTTGGACAGAAAGTTCTAGAGATTTTTAAGATGCTGAGGATCTTTACAATCTCACCCCACTTCAAGGCTTTCCTGAGAGAATGTGCTGGATTCAGCCAAGTAGTCTAAGAGAATATTACCCCCTCTCCTGCCATTGCCTTCTGGATACAACTGCTTCTGGGTAAAGCTCCAGCCGCCTTTCGGGACTGAGATGGCTCCCTCTGCGAGGTCCTTGCTCCGCCTTCCCCACTCAGGACTCAGCTGGGAATGCCGCAGGGGTCCTGCCCTGGCCCCTCCCCTGCCTTGTCCAGGTCCCCAGCTCTGCCCACTGCTTCAGGCCCAGCCCGTCCTTCTTTTAATTCTAGGGTCGGGGCTCACACCTCCTCTGCGGTGTCTGGGTTGATCCCTTTCCTCCTGATACTTAGCACACAATCTCCCCAGCCCAGTCATTTGTCCCACTAGCTGATTTCCTGGAGCTCAACAGTGATCAACCTATCTGCACTTGTGTTCCATGGAAAGGGCACCTTGAATGGGAAATGCCCTGGGGAGGCTGGAGTGAAGGAAGGAAGGACACTGGGATTGGGAAGCAGGCCAGTGGGTGCTGGGGCAGATGGCTCATGTCCCCATGCACTGCGGGGAGCCTGATCTTTCTGCAAGCCACACGTTCCTGCACTGGGCCCACAAGGGACAGATTGAGCTTCACCCCAGAGGGACACTGGGGCTGTGGAGGCAACTGTGGGCTTGTTCTCATCCCAGTGTCTTGGGGTGAGCATGCCGACTCACTGTGCTGCAAGGAAGGGGAATGGCTGTCTCAGTCGTTTATTTAGGAACTTATTCTGATAATGAGGCAAAGAAAGAAATGGGGCTATGGCTGGAGGGGTAACTAGAGGAGAGTGGGAAGGTCCTGTGTGGCTCCAATGGTCCTGGCCAGTGGTCACCAGCGAGGTGTGGGAGGGACCAGCTGAAGGTGCAAGGTTTCCATGGAAAGCTCCTCCTAGACGCCTGCCCACATGTCCTGCCAGACGCTCTTCTGGTTTATAACGGAAATCACGAGGGACCGGGTGCTGAGCTGGGTGACCCCGACCCGCTAATTAAGCAGCTCATCGCAGCTCGGAGAGCTCTCCTAATTTGCTGAGTGCCTCATCTCCGACTGGCTTCTCCCCCGCTCGCCGGCTCCCATTGTGTTTTCATCCACCAGATTCTATTTGTGAATCAATTTGTCCCCAAGAATAGAGCAGGCTTTGCAGAAATGTTTCGGCACACAAAGAATGGAAAGTACAAGCGAGGAAATTAACAGCGATCCAATTAGTGATTCTTTTTAGGACAGGGTCCTGAGTCCTCGTTTACTGTGAGGAGAGAATGGAGAGCAGCGCTGGAAAATGAGGAGTCGGTGTCCTTCCCAAATAAGAAAAGTGCAGATGCAATCGCAACGCTGCTTCTTAACTCAGCGACAGAGGTGCCCTGACGGGTGCTTCCTGAGGAAGGTGTTCGGAGCAGGAGGTTCTGACTCGCTCTGATCTGAAACCAAGCACAGAGAGCAGAGCAAAGGCGACCATCACCAAACTATGGAAACCGCCGTGAATGTCACAGGAAGCTTAAAGATGAGGAGCTGTGTGATCCTCACCCAAGGCCCATGGTTCTTGGAATCCCTGTAGCTGGAAAGACCTTCACTTGCAGAACAGGGAGCTTCCTGACCCTCCACCACGGACCCTTCCCTGGGACCATGGGTCATGTGTCTCCTAATCACACACACAATTCAAGGACCCAAGTCCTCAGAGCCTCCTTTCCATGTCCTTGCGGTGCCTCCCTGAGATGATTTCAGCCCTGCTCGCTGACCCACCTGCCTCCGGGGCCGACTCACTCCCGTGCAGCCCCCACAGAGTCTGGACCAAGGATGAGCAGCACTGGGGTGAAATGTTTCATTTCTTTCCTTAATTGGCCCTAGACCTTGGTGGATTAAATGCTTAGGAAAACATGCAAGTAAATCTGGAAAGACACAAAAGGCCTCATTGACAGAATCGAACCATCTGTGAGTTGAAGCAGAACAAAGCTTGAAGCAGGTTTCTTTAGTAGCATGTTACATGGTTCGAATGAGCCACGGTGCTGGGACTGGCACCCGAGGACACACTGTGACCTCACCTACCTGCCTTCCAACACAGCATGGGAAGAGAGTGGGTGCACTGGGTTGAGTGTGGGATGTATACAGAAGATTCCGAGGTGCTAGTCAGGCCCAGCCTGGTGGAAGTTAGTATTGCTTTCCTGTCATTGCATGTCGTGATGACCACTGAGCCCATGAGCAAAGCAGAGGTCCAAGACTTCAAGCACAGAGAGTTTCAGCAACAATCACAGGGTCCTAGAGAATATTTTAATGAAGCAATGGAAGTGCACACACAACTAAGATCTGGGAAGACTTATTGCAGTTTCTGGATAGAATAAGAGAGAGGTGTGGTCCTGGGGAGACTTCTTCAGTGAAGCTGACTTCACTCACCTCCTTCTCACAAAAACCAGCCCCCCAAGCAACAAAAAGCTTTTTGAGTGAGTCTATTTTGTCACAAAAATAAAATGCAAAGCAAAGAAAAAATATCCACCAAGCTTTATAACTTGGTTAAAACTTGCAAAGATTAAGGTTATTAAATAGTTGAAATCAAAATGACAGTTTTGGTCATGGATTTGATATCACTTCTACATTTTGCTTTTCATATGTTCAACAAGGAAATTATCCATGACTTAAAGATGATGTGTGATGAAGAAGTCACTCCTGTTTCATGGACATCGCCCTTTTAAAATTTTATCATATTTTGCCCTTTTCCAGCAGTACCAGGGCTGCAAGCAGCTACAGAAATGCTCCATTGCTCCACACCAGAGATGGTCGGTGCTAAAGTGTGTGCGAAGTGGCCCAAAACAGTGAAGTCTGCACGAGAGAGAAGTGAGGTCAGATTGGGATGAGGTTTGAACATGGGATACAGTTAGGTGAGTGACAAGTCTGAAACCAGGTGGAAATTGAAGAATTTTGGTGACGGTGGGAGACTGACAAGTGGGGAGAGCTCTATAGGGAGGTAGGGAAGAGAAGTGCATGCCTAGACATGCGCTGAGTCCAGATCAGGCCACACACACTGATCAAGCCCTTTATCAAAAACCTGTTTCCACAGCATGTTGGGTTGCCGTGACTGGGGCTGAGAATCTTCTTTCAATGTGGCTCCGTATGCATCTGGCAAATGGATACTGACTTTGGACAGGCAGCCTTAAATTCTTGGTACATAGAGCTCTTGAGTACCATCATAACAAGGCCACTGACTCCCCCCAGAGTGATTGATGTGAGAGAAAGCAAGACGCAAGCCACACATGGTATATGACAGAGCCTCAGAAGCCGCACGGTATCAGATCATCCATGTGCAGAGGTCAGCCCTAATCATGGTGGATGGGATCGCACTGGGCTCAGGAATACCAGGAGATGAGCATCGGGAACTAGCCTCCTGCACTTGCACTGATTCTTGGACCCCATGGTCCAAGAATCTGGGGACTAAAGGTCTCCTATGTAGTAGTAGGTACAGCTAAATACGCAAGAGGACACTCAAACAGACAATGCACAAGTGCCCTGTCACTGCGGCCACCCACACTCCTTGCATTTTCTCTTAAACCCACCGACAGCTGCTGCCTCTCACTGGGTTTTTGTTAGTTTGGGTAACATTCTCTCAAAGGCCACTCAGGACATCCATTCCCTGAACCATGGACTGCTGTCCTTCGCCTTTGACCCTTATGGAGTGCTCTGAGTGACCTTCATGGTTTTCACAGAGTCACCCGTGACTCCAATCAGGGGAAGTGGTGTCTTTGCCCAGCACAATCCCAGCTTAGCCACACTCCCAGCTCCCTCTGGCACATTTCCATCCGCCTCCAATTCACAAAGTTCCCCACCGGCCTCAGCCTCTCCCACAAACCTTCCTTCCTTCCTCCCGAACCTGACATGCAGAGATAGGTGACTTCTAGATGCTTTCACTTATGGCCCTCCCAAAAGAAATCTGGTTTTCAGTTCACTTAAATTCAAAATCTGCTTGAAATCTGATCCTCCTTTCCATCTCCTTTAGCTGAAATGTCTTGCTTAGATGATTCCAACTGCACCCTATGCTGGTAACCTACCAAGAGGTGCTAAACTCTAGCTCATCTCCCCGACGCTGCCTGGAAAGACCTTTATACAAACGAGCCTTTAATACATGACCTTCCTGAAATTTTCATTTTCCATAGCAGTTCAGTTTTACTGTTTTCTTCTTGTATCTCTCTTCTAAGACCCACCTTTTTTAAAATTTCTAATCCTCCCTAATTCAGTTAATATATTTCCACTTGGCTCTGTATTATAGTTTTCAATCATTTCTGCTAAGATTCTGAGGCTTTCACTTTGATTAGGTTTTATTCTACATCTCTGAGAATGGTTAGGGTGTGTTGGAACTGCTATGCATTGATCCTCTTTGGTCTGTATACAGGATCTATTTCTTTTCTCATTTGCATGCCAGATTTTTCTTTCATCACTGACATTATTAAATATACGTTGTAGAGAATGAGGATTCTGTTATATGTATTCCTTTGGTAGCATTAATTTTTGATGTTTTCAGATAATTATCTTGACAGAAAGCACTTTAAATGCTCTGCCACTCCTGAAATCCATTTACGCTAGTATTTTCATTTGGCTCTTAAATTCCACAGGGCTGTGTGGACTGGGCCTCCCACGTGCGGTTCAGGAGTGGAATGCACGGGGTGATGTCATCCAGGACCCACGCCATGCCCGCCACGCTGCCTTCTATCCAGCAGCACCTGCCCACTCTGGAGGCTCTGCACCTATCATGGGTTCCTGGAGACAAAGTGACCGGCGGCTGTATGATCTCTGGCCTCTTGTCAGGCGGCTCTACCTGGCCGTGGTCCCATGGGGTTTGCGCACAGCGCCTCTTGCTTGCAGCTGCCAGCCCACCCCACATTTCTCCCTGTTACTCCAGCAGGTCATTTCTTATAGTTCGCCCTTGCCTGTGCGGAGCCCTGCGCCCCCCTGCCATTTCCAGGGTTAGGCTTCCTGTACTCTTCGAGGTCCCCAGAATCACCCGCAGGCAGAACACCAGTCCTGCCTCACCCCCAGTAAATGCAGGTGGTTGCAGGACGAGCTGATCATTTGCAGGTGGGAGAATTTGTCCCAGGGAAGGAGAATTAGAGAACGTTCCTATTCAGGCATCTCCCTCCTATTCTCAAGTCCATCCACCCTCCTCCTCAGCTCTCTTCATTTTTCAGTGGGTTCTTTTTAGTTATACTTTAGGATTACTTTTTAGTTATGACTTTAGGATTCAGGTTGACATAATTATAAAAGCATGGAACATCATGTCCAGCTCTCTTCCTTTTTGATCACAGTCAGGGACTCTCTAGTTAGAGGTGCACATAAAAATTAAAGTCATGCTGTGACCATCCCTCCTCGTCTGCTAGAGCATGTTGGAAAAACAAAATTAAATATCATACACCCCAGAGTTTTCTGAATAGCTAAAAGAAAAGTCTCATTACGGGAACTGGGGATGGAAGTGGGTCAAATGGTCTGGGCCTCTTTGGTTCCCTTTTCTCACCACCCTCAGGTTTGGGCTCCCAGCAGCAGGCAGGACGGGTGACTTGCACACAGGAGTTGTGGACCAGTGCTGAGGTCACAGCTGGGCTGCAGCTGGCCCATAGCTCCCAACCAGAACAGAGCCGGGGTGGGGCAGGGGTGCAGCTAGCCACAGGGGGGACTGGAACCAAGGTGACTGTCTGTGCGGCCAGCTAGGACTCTTCCTATGCTTCTTCAACCACTTGTGCCCAGAACAGGAGAGCTGTTACTTGCACTGACTCTGCTTCCAAGAAGTTGATTTTAATTTCAATACCCAGGAAAAAAATCCCTCTTGAGAGGACTGGGCAAAGGAGACCAGCTCACCTTACTTCCTCGCGTTGCATAAGAAGAGCTATTTAAGGTTATTTTGTCTCAACAATGGTAAGTAGTTCCATAGTATTTTTATTCAAAATATATTTCATTCTCCCAAATTACACATTTTCTCTCTCTGCCCTGATATTATCATGGTAGCATTGTACCTAATTTTTGCACGAATGTTTAAATTATCTGCAGAGGGAATTTCTCTCGCTGGTGGAAATCAACTCCATCTTTTTTATGAAACCCTCTCCACATCAATTGTTACCCAAGACTGAAGCTGAGCTGCTTACAATCTCACATTTGCCAGGAATCCTGCAAATTTCATGGAAATGCTTTCCCTCGGGGGGGAACATTAAAGTCATTCACTCTATTTATTTTGTTTTCATTGTGGTGCAGGAAGAGTTAAGCATCAGATGGCTTGAGAAAGTCAATTAAAAAGGGATAGTCTAGCTTAATCACGGGCTTTTCCTATCTGTTTCTTCCAGTAGTTACTTTAAAACTGCTAACTTGAAATCACAGTCCTGTGCTGCCTTCAGAAGTTCACTCAATCAAAGCCAAGTGCTGAGTAATCAAAGATCTTAACTAACTGGAAGTTCTAACCCTAACCACAAGAGGATTAAAAATCCAGTAGCCAGAACTCAGTTCTTCGATCCAGCAAGCTCCAGTGCATAATGAGAAATCCCCAAAGCCCCAGATCACAGCCCTGTCCTTGCCCAGCACAGAACTAAGTGGAAAAACCTCTTTAATTCCTTAGGAGATCCTATCTGCCTGATGAAAATAGATATTGGCCCCTGTGCAGCACGATTAGAAGAATGGGGGAGGATTAGCAGAGATGCAAGGGACAGGCCAGGCTGCTCATTTACATGGATTTACTGCTGACAGGTGAAGTTAGAGAAGACAGCAACC
Source organism: Glaucomys volans (assembly GCA_020662805.1). Classification (NCBI taxonomy): domain Eukaryota; kingdom Metazoa; phylum Chordata; class Mammalia; order Rodentia; family Sciuridae; genus Glaucomys; species Glaucomys volans. Next base: position 180,287 of record JAJEJO010002396.1, on the reverse strand, counting down.
CAGAGGCAAAACTGTACCCGAATTAAAGCCACATTTGTTTATCAAGTTATAGAGGGATTAAGATCCATTTATTTTGCCATATCCAATTTTTAAAATCTATTAAGCACTTTGATGCTTATTTATTTTATTTTTTGTAGCAAGCAGTCAGGCTGCTTGGAGAGATGTTTATTTTTGTTCAAAACAACCTGTCAACTGATTGCAACTGAAATGAAGTGGATGGAGCAGTGCTTTCTTCCTGTGTGCCCGGCTGAATGGAAATGAGGCCCGTTTACTTACCATATGAATGCTTGAAAGCAGGCCGGGCTCTCAGACACTGGCAGGGTTTGCTCATTTCTGTGTGGTGTGTTGCACACACGTGTACACCTACACACCCTCCTGTGTATGTGCTATGCTCATGTATATATTTTCTATACACGTGTACATATATACGGTTTCATAGCAATATTTGATACTAGATAATTTATTGAAGTATTTATCTATCTTAAATACTATGTCTTTAATAAACCTATACATTTTCAATCATGTCAGTGTAAAATTTTTATTTATGCATTTAACATTAATATTTGTGGCTAAAATACCCCAGAGATAATAAACTTTCAGAAAGATGAGGTAGAATTTTACAATATGTATTTCCACATCCCAGATTCCAATAAATTGTTTCCTCTAAAAAACTTCAAAAAAACTTCAATATTTCAATCACCTGAACAATTATAAAATTCAGTTACTTTAAATAAATAAGAGCTGAAGTATTAATAGTATTATTCAAAGTTATTATACAAGCAAAATGCCTACACACTTGGAATGTTTTTCAGAGATGTTTTTTAAATAGATTTTTCTACTGAGATGATTGTCTCTAAACTGAGTGTTTCGATATAACATAGAAACATCCTCTTATGGGAAGGTTTGAGATCTGTTGGAATGCAGTCTTACTGCAAAATCTAAAACACAAGACCTGATGCTCACATTAGGAAAAGCAAGCAAACAGCACGGTCATGACAAACCAAGAACAAAACCTCCACAGTGAACAGGCTGGGCGGTTCTGCAGTACAGTAGGGTCGACGCCTTCCAAGAGCATTCCAAGGAGAAATACCAATCCCAGCATAAAGGCAAAATTACTGTAACTTAAAATTTTAAAATGCAGAAAAACAAATTTGTATAAAGCTTTTTAGCAGTTTGAGGTACAATTAATGTAGAATGAAGTGGGTATCCTGAAGGTGTGTCAGGTAAATTACTGTGGAATGAGGTGTTCCTATGAAGCTGTGTCATATTGACAGGTCAACTACGCATGCTGCACTCAGTGAAGATGGGGAGCATGGGTATCACCCCAAAGCCCCTGACGCCCTGCGTCTCCACCTCAGCTGGTCGTGTTTTCCGCCCCCTTTCCCTGTGGCAGGGATCAGCTTCAGGTCACTCTAAGTCAGTTTGCATTTCCCAGAATTTGACGGAAAGGAAATCAGCCGAGGTGCTGTCTTTTGTACTGGCTTCTTTTTCTCAGAGTGATGGTTGGGCCCTTATCGGGTGCTGAGTGTAACCATGGTTGGTTTCCGTTACTGAGTGGGATTCCAACGTGCTTATCCATTCCCCCGTTGGTGGACTTTGGGTTGTTGTGTTTCCATTTTGGACAACAAGAAAGATGCTCCGTCAGCGGGGCACGGCCTTGTGTGAACGTGCACTTCCACGACTTTTGTGGAAAACATTGGAAGAGTAGCCGGATCACCCGGTTGGGCGTATTTTAACTCAGCAACAGCAAACTGCTTTCCAAAGTGGGTGCGTTTCAAAGCGCACCCCCACCTCCTCCCTTACACCTTTCAGCCTCTGCTGGAGAAACACCCCTTGAGATTCTCCTTCCCCTCTCCTCCCCACTTGGCCTGCATGATCCCAAGGGAGCTGGAGCTTCCTTCCCCACACTGCCTGGACTCCGGCATGCCTGTCACACTGTGCACCCTGCTTTAATTGTTGTCTGCATTATTGTCCACTGTTGAGTGTTTTCAAATGTTCCGGATTAAAATTGTTTCCAGGATTAAATAATCTACAAGTATTTTTCCCACTCTCTATCGTATCACCATTTTCTTAATAGTTTCTTTCAAAGATCAAGTTTCTGGGCTGGGAGTGCGGCTTGGTGGAAGAGCCCTTGCCTAGCACACACCAGGCCCCAGGTTTGGTCTCCAGCACTGAAAAAAAACGTGTAAGTAAATAAATAACAAGTGAATAGATGGAAAACCAGGAGCTTTGCATTTTAGTGGGGATCAGTCCATCAATGTGCTCCTGGATGGATTATGTGCTTGGTATCATATCTAAAAAAGAAATTCTGTGAATTCAGAGATCTTCTCCTGTACTTTATAATTATGAATTTTGCATTGAAATCTGTGATCCCTTTTGAGGTAATTTTTAGCAGGCTAGGAAAGGAATGGCTTCAGCCACTGCCACTGCTGTTTCTGCAGTTCTGGAGACTCCAGCTCCATGATCAGGTGCCAGCAGGGCTGTTTTTCCTGGCCACCCTCCTTGGCTTGCAGAGGGCCAGCTTCACCTGTGTCCTCACACAGCTCTCCCCGTGCGTGTCTGTGTCATGACCGCCTCTTCTAAGGACAGCAGTCATTTGGACTCCAACTCGCTTAGGCCTTCATTTTACTGAGAGCACCAGTTGGAAGGCCTGTGTCTGAGTACTTTCCCCTCTGAGGTGCTGGGTGAGGCCTCAGCCTAGGGAGAGAGGAGGCTCGGGCATCATCGAACTCCCTTTGTTGGCAGAGTCTCTCTGGGCACCAAGTCAACTATGCACATTCCACTGATACCTGGTCTTATTTCTGATCTCTGTTCTTTTCCCTCGAAGTGCTTGTCTACATTACAACATTGTCTTGATTTCTGTCATTTTTAATAGGCCATGGAATGAGGTGGTATGTATTCTGTATTCTCCATATTTCTTCAAAGTTCCTCTGACTAGTTGCCATATATGAATTTTAGAACCAGCTTGTCAATTTATACAAAATTTCATGCTGTACTATTGATTAGAATTGCCTTGAATATATTGATTATTGTGTATAGAACTGAAATTTTACCAATATTGGTCTTCTAACCCTATGATCAAGGTGTATCATTTCTTTTTCTTTTCTTTCTTTTTTCTTTTGGGTACCAGGGATTTAACTCAGGGGCACACAACCACTTAGCCCCATTCCCAGTCCTATTTCATATTTTATTAGAGACAAGTTCTCACTGAGTTGCTCAGTGCCTTGGTTTTGCTGAGACTGGCTTTGAATTTTTGATCCTCCTGCCTCAGCCTCCCAAGTCACAGGATTACAGGTATGTGCCCAACCAGATCAAAGTGAATCATTCTGTCCAGTTACAGCTTCTTCTTTGACCAGATTTTATATTAAAATGTTTTACAAATTTTATTCCTATTTCACATATTTATGATGTCATACATATATGTGTGTGTGTGTATATATATATATATATTTTTTTCATTGCTGGGGATTGAACCCAGGGTCTTGTGCTTGCAAGGCAAGCACTCTACCAACTGAGCTATATCCCCAGCTCAAAAATATAATTTTTGACATTTTCCTTTCTGGTCATTTGTGGCTAGTATATAAACAAAATTTATCTATCTATCTATCTATCTATCTATCTATCTATCTATCTACCTACCTACCTGTGTTTATGCTATTGCCTTTTTACACTCACTTAGTATCCTTATGAGTTTTGTAGATGACATCCGATTTCTATACTAATGATCATAGCATTGGATACTAGACGGTTTGCTTCCTTATTTGCATTCGGAGGCTTTCATTTCCTTTTCTTTTCTCATTGCATAGGCAACCTGCAGTGCACGTTTGAGTAGACGTGGTGAGCACAGGCCTTGCTCCCTTGGTCCTGATCTTAGACAGATAGCATTCATGTATTCTGCATAAAATATGACATCAGCTGCAGGTTTCCTGCAGATGCCATTGCAAGTTCAGGCAGTGGCTGTTTCCAATTATCTGAGAGTATTCGTTGCTAATCACTACTGAGTTTTTCACAAAATGTTGCTTCCACTGACATGAAGATCTGGTTTTCTGTTGTTTTCTAATGGGATAAATTAAGCTGATCTATTGTAAAATTAAAACAGCCAAGGGTTTCTGGCACAGACCCCACATGGTCACAGTGCACTATTCTTTTACTCCATTGCTGGTTTTGAGTTATCAATAATTTCCAGTTTTTATACCAGTGTACATGAGAGGGGTTGGTTTTCAATGATCACACTCTTGTCTCATTTTACCATTAGGGAAATAATGGCTTTATAGCATGGGTTGGAAAATATTTATTTTGCTCAATTGTTTTGGAAAATTTTGTATAGAATTAGAATTTTTTATAGAATTAAAATTTTGTATAGAATTAGTATTTGAGGAAGACTGGTGTTCACCAATGAAGCCATCTGGTTCTAGATTTTTCTTCATAGAAAATTTATAAGAGCAAAATTACATGTCTTCACTGGGCCCATTCATGTTATCCTGTGAGGTTCAAGGGACTGCCTTGCATGAAATTTTTTAACTTCACGTATGTTGTCACAGTATGAATTTGTTCATATTCTTCTTTTATCCTCTACACATATTTGCGATACCTGTTGATTACCTAAAGATGATTTTAATATTCACGGGTATTGCATAGCTCTGAAGAAAGCTTTAATGTGGTAGAAAGTGATGTCCTTCTTGCTCCTGGTTTTGTCTTCTTTCCATTTTTTCTCTCTGCAAACTTATGCTTAAGACTTTATCAATTTAATAACCTCAAATAACTAGCTTTAAATTTTTTTTTACTCTACATCTTTTTAAATTCATTGTGTATCACTCTGATCATTATTATTTCAATGCTCTTATTTGTGGTTCATCTTAGATTTGCTTTCAAAGGTGAGTTTTGAAATCACTGTTTAAGAACTCTCTTCTTTAGTCTTTTATTTTAAAATAAATTTTTTATTTTCAGTTGAAAGATAATAATTTTGCATAGTTATGGGGTAAATGTGATATTTTACTCTACACAGTATAGAAAATTTAAATCAAACTCATTGACATATCATCACCAATGTGTTTTATAGTGAGAATGCTAAAAATCTATTTTTTAAAGAACTTTGATATACAAAATACATTATTAACTGTGGTAATCAACCAGTGCAATAAATCACTGAAATCTATTCCTGAAATTTTGTTCTCTTCCTCAACATCTCTCTATCCTCCATCCCTATTACCTACAATTTCTGGTAACCACATTTTCACTCTCTTTTTTTTAATCTATTTATTTTAGATTTCAATGATATCAAATAGTATTTGTCTTTCTGAACCTGGCTTATTTAACATAACACACATATTTAAGGCAAGTTGATTTTAAAGACAACATCCTCAATGACTAGTGTTGGGAAAACCATAGCCACATTCAGATGGTGAAACTGGAAACCTTTAGCTCACACCTTGTACAAATGTCAATGCAAAATGGTTTAAAGAATCAAATGGAATTTGTGAAATTCTAAAACTATTTTTAAAATAGTAAAAAACTCCTGTACTTTGGTCTGTGCAATGATCTGTTGGTTAGAAGCCCCAAAGCATAAGTAAAGATTTAAAACTTGGGGGGGAGATGGGAATGTGGCTCAGTGGTAGAGCACTTGCCTAGCACGTATGAGGCTCTGGGTTCGATTCTCAGCACCACAAATAAATAAATAATCGAATAAATAAATAAATAAAAGGTCCATCACCAAGCAAAAATATTTTTTAAAAATGGACAAATAGACCAATGAGATTTCAGTAAATTGAATACTTCTACACATCCAAGTTGACTACCAACAAAGTAAAGAGACAGCCTACAAAATTGGAGAACATGTTTACCACTAATCTGCTGAGGACTAATATCCAATACATATAAAGAGCTCAAGCAACTCAATAGTTAAAAAAAAACAAGTAAACAAATTAAAGCTTAGACACAGACTTTAACATATATTTCTCAAAAGAAGACTTAGAGGTGTCCAATAGATAAATGTAAGAAATACTCAACATTTTCTAACGACCAGGGAAATAAAACCTGTAACCACAATGTGCTCTCACCTCACACCTCTTAGTAGGGATGTTGCCAAAAGATGATCCATAACATGGTCTTACTTTTATTTGAGGTCCATCTCAAGGTTAACTCTGTAATTTGTCCTGATATGCCTTTGGCAAAATTAATCAATTATTTCCTGTCCTTTACCTAGCTATTTGTTTATTCCCTTTTAATGAAACCTCTTTGTCCTAATGTTTTCTTTCATTAGACTCCAACACTGTTACACCCCCCAATTTATCACCTAGAGAGTGCTCACACATTGCCCTGGATTCATGTGTCTCTGAGTCCACATGCAGTGTTAACTTCTCTTTTGTTTGTGGGTGGTCCTAAAGTACTGTAAAAAAATTATCTGAAGATGTTTCAAGCATATTGAAAGCAAAGAAAATAATTAATGAAAATTCCTACACCTATCACTCATCTTCCAACACTTGTCAAAAATCTACAAATATTTTATCATCAGTAATGCCACTCATGACATAATTGACAATATGCTTATAAGTCTTCATCTTTAGCAACTTTTGTATACTTTAAAATATACAAATCTTACCTATACAACTTCGGAACAAACCTTACCTATGCACTTTGCTGCATGACACACATCTCTTTTCACAATGTAGAACATCTGCATTGCCCAATACCCTTCCCTTCAAAGCAGTAAGTGTTCTAACTTTTTTACATTCATTCTTGCAGATTTTTGAAATATCTATCTCTATTATCATACCATATATTATTTTGTATCTGGCTTCATTGGGTATGCAGAAAAATCTGTAAGGTTGCTCTACATAGTTAATTGTATATATCAGTAATTGATTCCTTTTTATTCCTAAACAGTATAACTCTGTATGAATATATCATAATTTGTTTACCCATTCTACTGATGATAGACAGCTGGGTTGTTTGCAGTTCGGGCTGCTGTGAAAAAAAGTAGTCATGTTTATTCTTGGATGTGCACTTTAATTTCTTTTCCAAATAGGAAAGTATATGTTTAGATGTACAAGAAATTGACAAGGATAGATAGCATAGAGAGAAGGGAGGGGTGGGATGGGGGGGCAAGAATAATAACAGAATGAGACAGACATCATTGCCCTGTGTACATGTATGAATGCACAGATGGTGTGACTCTGCTTTGCGTACAACCAGAGAAACAACAGCTCTACTCCATTTGTGTTCAATGGATCAAAATTAAATGAATTAAAAAAATTAAAAAAATATATAAATAAACCTTAGCAGAAAAAAAAAAAAGAAAGAAATTGACAAATAGTTTTCTAAAGTGGTTCCAATGCTAGGAATATGTGAGAATTTCCATTGCTACCTATTCACCATTTGGCCATTTTAGTCCATTTAATTTTAGTCATTTTAGCAGGTGAAATAATGTCTGCCACTATGGTGTTAAAGTGAATTTCTTTAATGAAAAAAAAAATATGCATTGGCAAATTCATGGAGGAAAGGGTCTGCTTCCTTCTCTTTACAGATGTTCAGTGTTAGATTTATTTATAGTATTGATTTAGTGACATGTCATGAGTTTAATATTTGTTATTTTGATATAACTCTAAATATTTTCTTATCTTATTCTTTATTTATTCTTTGACCCATCATTTATTTGAAAATACTCTTACTTCTAAATATGGGTATTTTTCAGAGATATTTTTGTTCTGATTTCTAGTTTCATCACCCCTTGTTGGATCATATATTTTTCTGAATTGAAAGGTTGGAATTTCTTTAGATTTGTTTTATAAAACAGAATGCAGTCTGTCTTGGCAAGCCCACTTGAAAGCCGTGTGTATTCTGTAGTTGTTGAATGGAACATTCTCAAGTGTGAATGCAGTTAATTTGGTTAGTAGGGTATTTCAAGTCATTTGTATATTTACTGAGTTTTTATCTTTTATATAAATTATTGAAGAAGGACAATAGAACCTCTAATAATAATTATATGTTTATCTATTTCTCCCCAATGTTCTTCAAGTTGTTGCTTCATGTTTTACTCCTGGTCAGTCTGTCCAATGGGATAAAATATGACATGAAGAGTGTGTAGGACTCAGATTGCCAGCACCAGACGACACACATGTCAGGCTGCAGTGCATAGGATTCCCTTACAGGAAGAGGAGGGCACCTGAAATTCAGGCCCTGGCAGTGCATGCTTCCCCCACGGCCTGTGAATTCATTCCACAGTCTGTGTGGGCACTGTCTGCAAGATCCCCACTCTATACTGAGGCAGGAGGATTTAATGTGGGTCCAGAGGATTGTAAAATATGGAAAGCTTGGATGTTCCTGAGGGCCATTGATGCATGCACTGGTGAACAGCTAGAAACCACACACACACACACACACACACACACACACACACACACATTTTCAAGGACCCAAAATAGTGAGAACAGGAATTCACTGACTGCTTGCAGCTCACTTTTTCCAACACAATGTGTGATGACTGTGTTCGCCAGCACCTTCTATGCTGAGTACCATGTTTTTCATGGGAAAAAGATGAGACGTGTTGTGCTGTCTTCATGATTCATACTTTCAGACACTGTTAATATGATAATGAACACTAGAATCTGTATTTGTTCTTAATGCACCAACCTCTACCATTCTAAAATGTCCTCATTTTCCCTTGGTAATTTGTTTTACTTTGAAGTCTAAGTATTGATGTTGATTGAGTAAAATCAACTCTTTTGAATGTTATAACCATGAAACATATTTTTAATTTTATTTCTTTTAACCTATTTGCATCTTTACTTTTTGCTGTTTTATTGAGATATAATTGACAAATTATATATTTAAGTTACAAAACATGACAATGAATATATACATATATTGTTAAATGATTACCACATTCAACTTAATTAAAATATTTGAAGTCCTCATCTTACTGGATAAATATATTTAAGTTTTAATTTTTCTTCCTATTAG
>JAJEJO010002396.1:24795-161783 GCA_020662805.1 Glaucomys volans | reverse complement strand
TTGTTTTGTTTTGTTTTGTTTTGTTTTGTTTTGTTTTGTTTTGTTTTTTCGATGGATCCAATGCCTTTTATTTCATTTATTTCTTTTTATGTGACACTGAGGCAGGAGGCAGGCAAGTTCAGAGCCAGCCTGAACAACTTAGTGAGGCGCTAAGCAACTCAGTGAGACCCTGTCTCTAAATAAAATACAAAAAAGAAATTAAAAAAAAAAAAGTTGGGGATGTGGCTTAGTGGTTAAGTGCCCCTGAGTTAAATCCCCAGGACTAAAATAAAAATTAAAAAATTCAGTCCAATCTTTGGTACTGCTGTTTTTTTTCTTGCTTTTTAAGCCTGGAAAAGAGTGATTTGAAAATAGACCTGGCTTCTCCGCCTGAAGCCTTTTCCCCAGAGCAAAGAGCACCAGGACCCCAAGCCTTGGACCACATCTTCACTCTCAGCTTTAACCAGGAAAATGGCCCACGGGACATGCTTGCTAGCGCCTCCTGCTGGCTGCTGCCATTTCACCCTCCTACTAACAAGTCCCTCAGCACAAACCCTTCTCTGCACCCTGCTTCCCCAAGTGGGAACCCACTCCACAGAGCACCCCACAAACTGTGCTTCAGGCAATGCCATGTGAGTGACTGGCACCATAAGTTCTGCTCTTTATAACTGAGATAGTCACGTAATTTATCATCAAAAGAGGACATTTATAGAGAGAAGGAGACACTGGCAGACTCCATAATTGAGGGTCACCAGACCTATGACCATATTGCAAGTGGTTTCCCCTTAAGGACTGTGCAGATCTGGCCTTGAGTGTAGCTCACGCTGTGTTGGCGTGGAGGGAATGCTTAGCATTCATTCATCCTCGTGATGCCCTGCACACTCAGGACCACAAACCAGCCGGATAGTGCACAAGTGTCGGTGCAAGTGACGGTGTTAACAAACAGAGCTTGCAGGGAGGATTAGTACCCGGCAGCAAGTGGATCATACACATTTAATTCTTTCTTGATTCCTGGGTAATTTTTCCATCTGTGACAGAAGGTGTGGAAGAAAAACCTCTCCCTCAACAGTTCATGCTCCTCTTGTCTTAGTATTGATATTAATGCCAACAAAATTAGTAATTTGACAATTAGTTCCCCACTTACCTGAGAAGACATGAAAGGGAGAAAGGAAGTATTTTAACCAGATTATAATGCGGCTCTGACAAGTCAGGATCCTGTCATGTTATAGCCTTCCAACTTTAACATTTTCATGTCTGCCTGGCAGGTTATTAAAATAAATGAGGGTGCAATGGGCTGCGGCTCTGCTCTTCTCTAATGGGAGCCGAGGAATTTGCAAGCCACCAATGTAAATTGACCGATCTCAGAGACTGAAAGGATTTAGCTAAAGTGGACAATTAGGATCATTTCTGCACAGCTGAGTGAAATATTCCTTGTTATTTTAATAATTCAGGCCCAGGGTAATTTTCGGAGGCTGAGTTTGTCAAGATAATGTGCCTTGTGCTTGTCTGCTTGTCATTTTTAACTCAATCTCACATGTTACAGGTGCAGTCTAGCTTACAAAACAGGAAAATCATTCACTGGAGAATTTGCATATGGAATACAGATGCATTGCATGGAGGGAGAGCAGAGCGGGAGATTGACAGGAGCGGGGTGAGAATGCCTCATGATGGCGAAAGCTGATGGCTGCGGCCAGCGTGGTGGACGCCATGATGAGTGTGGCGGGACGACGCACATGCAAATGTGGGTGGCGGGTGCCACGATGAGCGTGGCATGTGCGGGTGTGGACCTCGGCCAGCACGCTGTCCTCCGCAGCTGGCACTGTTCCAGGGGGGAGTGCTGGAAGGTGGCTATTCCCTGGTGGAATATGGAGACGATCACTTTCAGCTCGGTTTCATCACACAGACTGATGGAATAATATCTTTTAGCTTTTGGGAGCGAGACACATTTAGAGAATTATACATGAGTTCAACATCAAGAAAGTCTGGAACTGGAGAGTTCAGCAGTGCATTTATAAAAGTGGAAGCTTGTTTGGCCAGGTTTTGTGGTCTCAACAGATTAAAACATCACTCACGACTACAGTGATTGGTACAAACCCCAAGGTGACCATCTTGTCCATAGGGCCAGCAGGTGATGGAAACATCACATCAAATTGAAGTCGGGAAGCTACTGAAACCAAACCCTCCCTGAAGGCCCACTTCTGCTAGCCCTGCTCCCCGGCCCTCTGCTCAGGGTCCCTCTGCACTGCTCACTGGTGACGGACAACCCTGGGCAGGAGCCTGCAGCCTGTCACCTTCCCAAGACCACACACAGCTTCCCGGAAGCAGGTCTCCCTCTGTCTGGTTTATTTTCACCTTTTCTTGCTATAATTTCTTTAAAAATAGGATTTATGGTTAAGCGCATCATTATCAACAAAAATTCTAACGACTTTGCTTTAGGAAAAATGGCAGTTCATAATAATGTATGTTAACACAGGAATGAAGCACACAGCCGTCATCATTAGCTGAATATTCTCTACATGTATTACTTCATCACAGTAACACAGCTGTACACCAAAGTGGACTTATTTATAACACCGGGAGGTAGGTGGAAGTATGACCCAACACCACGTGTCCTAGGATGGACAGGTCACAGCAATAAAGACACCTCCCACTTCAAGTCCAAAGCTCCCATCCATTTCAAAGCCATTACTGCACTCCTTGAGCTCATGGAAGGTCTTGTGAAGCACACAGTCCATGGATTACTTGTTCCTGGAATCAAGTCTCCCTTTAGCGTTGACGCATGTTAAAGCCCTGCCTCTGCACTCCCTGTGCACCCAGGGTGAGGGCTTGTGAGTCAGGATTGGGAGCCATGGGTCTCAGGGGAAGAGTGACTTCTCCTTGGAGCTCACCACCCACCGCAGGCCCGCTGAGGAGCAGGCAAGAAGGGAACCACGTTTCTCGTCGGTGGCTTCTTGTTACCTCCAGCCTGACTTTTCTAACCTAGGGAGAGAGAAGAGCTAGATGCTTCCTCTCTTGGAATTCTGGGCCAAAGAGGATTAATTACAAAACTGAACCTTGAACAAACAGGTGATCAAGGCAGCACCAAGTACCCCAGCCTGACATGGCTGGTGCTCAGCGTTGTACGGGCTGGCATGTCCTTTCTGTGTGCCAGGGTGACAGCAATAACCAGGTTAACCAGCTTGGCAAAGTCGGGGTTGCGTGCCCACAGAGCTGGGCAGGGAGCGGACGCCCTGGGCAGTCTCTCTGGAGCACTAGCTCAGCGAGTGTAATTCCCTCCCCGGCGTCTCGCCCATCTCAGGTCATCTCCTCTGGCCTGTGAACAGACAAAAGGGAGACAGAGAGCTGAGCTCTGGTACACTACTAGCAGCCAGACCTAAAAGTGGACAAGCCACCTCTGTCCACAGCCCATTGATGGAAGCATCTCATGCCCAGCCCGACTGACAGGGAATCAGGGAAGTAGAGCAGCCACATAACCTGGAATTTAGTGAACATCCAGCTGGCTGTTGTCACATGAACTGAGAAGCTGCACAACAATGAGGGTCTATGAGGAAAAGTCGTACAGTGCCCAGCGGAGCAACACAGGATTTCCAAGAAGACACCCAGTACCAGAGAAGCACCCGAGCTGGCATCCTCTACCCAGGTGGTCCTCGGCCGGTGGTCCATGGATGAGCACTGGGATGCATAACTTGGTGGTGGTATAATTTTTAAAATAACATATTTAAGAAATAACTTTGGTAAAATCAGCATACTACAGTGATGCAGCCACATCAATGTTTATAGCAGCTCAATTCACAATAGCTAAGCTATGGAACCAACCTAGGTGCCCTTCACAGATGAATGGATAAAGCAAATGTGGTACATATACACAATGGAGTGCTACTCAGCCTTAAAGAAGAACGAAATTATGAAATTTGCAGGTAAATGGATGGAACTAGAGAATATCATGCTAAGTGAAATAAGCCAATCCCAAAGAAACAAAGGCCAAGTGTTTTCTCTGATATGCAGATGCTAATTCACAACAAGGAGGGGTCACTAGGGAAGAATAGAGTTACTTTGGATTAGGTAGAGGGGAGTGAAGGGAGGGGAGGGGCTGTGGGGGTAGGAAGGACAGTAGAGTGAAACAGACTTGATTACCTTAGGTGCATGTGTGACTTCACGATCAGTTTAACTCTACATCATGTACAACCAGAATAATGAGAAGTTACACTCCCTTTCTGTATGATGTGTCAAAATGCATTCTACTGTCATGTTTAACTAATCAGAACAAATTAAAAAAAAAACAAAACAAGAAAAAATATAACATGCATAACACTACCACAATTTTCATTAGATTTAATAAATAACCTACATAGCACTAGTAGGTAAAATTCACTAAAAAAGAAGAAAGAAGAACTTTGGACTTTTAAGAATTTTCCCTGAACTATCTTTCAGGTTTGTTTTGTCACTGTTTTGATTCTTCACGAGCCAGATCACTGCATCTTTCTTCCTGCAGATGTTTGATTCCATTTTATCCACTTAATTGTCCTCTGGTGGCAGGGACCCTCCTATCAATCACCTCATACGCATCATGCCATTGGATCTCCTGCAGCTCCTTGCATTAGAGCGAGACTTTGAGTGTAATAAGTGCTCAATGTTAAGTTTATTAGATCATGTGCTAGACTTTGCCGAATGGCCAACAAATGATCAATAGTCAATCGCCACTGGTTTCAAAGAATTCTGCATCCATGATTCCATAAGCTTCATAATGAAAACCTGAGACTCACATTTGAATTTAGCCAACTCTGTTACAGATGGTGGGATCTGAGGAGCTAAACGTGTTTTCTGACGTCCCAGGATCAGATGAGGTGGCGCCATTGACAGCTCCTCAATTAGCAGCTTGCTGCTGGCACCATTTCCACCTCTTCCTTTGATTCACAAAGCCAAATATCACTTCTCATTTGAAAATCCACAATAAATTGGGTGCATCCCTTGTCAATTCCAGAAAACAGAAAGCTGGTCTGACATTTTAGGAAGAAGACAGACATGAGAAGCCGCCCCAGGATCGCACTCACTTTAGAACAGGCAAAACCTCCAAGGCAGTGGGCTTTTGCTTCTGAGAGCCCAGCAGTACAGTTTGGTTCCTCGGGTTGTAAATGCAACCTGCAAAAGCGTCACTCGTTTGCCCTCTCTTGGGTCCATCTGACTTCAGCTGGTCCTCCCCAAAGCCTGGACCACTGAGCACATGAGTTGCAACGTCATGAAGACACCCTTCCTTGTCTTACCACATTTTGCTAAAATATATTGGCAAACAGAAGCCTTGAACTCTCACAGAAACTGCAAGGCTGACTCTTTTGCATGTTTTACATTGTCTCAGATTAGAACCTGCCCCTAGCCTGTGACAGGCCCTTGGCATGGTTTGCTCTCATGTTTTGCAAGCTGAATGTGACTTTCTAAAGCAGATGCACCCAACATGCAGGCCTCCAGGGTTCCCTTCTCAAACTACACTTACGGGAAAGCAGTAGACATGCCACCTCCAGGTGGGGAGAGAGGATCCAGGTGCCCGACCTCCCTGGAGGGACTGAGGCAGGGAACTTGGTTTTCAAGGAAAACACTCATGGGGAGGCTCAGTCAGAAGAGCTTTCACCTACAGGCTTAGCAGATTTGCCTCGGCAGCACCAGGCTGAGCTGTGGAGGGGCTGCTGTGTCCTCCCTGCCTACACGACCATGGATCCAACGCTGGTGTTTTCATTGACAATCCAGCTAAACTGGCACCCGGTGTGCCCGATGTGCAGCTCGCCCCTCACATACTACATGTCTTATTTAGAACTTAGCCCTTAGGGTTGAAGACAGTTCTCATCCCTCTGGCTGTCCCAGGTGTCCTCCAGCATCAGCCGGCCTCCTGCCAACCCCTGTCCCCGTGGGGTTGCTCAGAGGCACTCCCTGGACAGGCTCCAGGCTGCAGTCACCCTCGGCAGGCACAACAGAGATTGCACATGGAATAAAGTCCTCGGATCCTCTGGTCAGTCAGGTGAGACTTGCAAGCAGCACAGCCGCCCGGCATTGAATTCAGGTGGTGTCCTCTCTTAACTCTTTTTTAGAAACCCCAGCCGTCTCTCTTAACTCTGAATAACACCAATAGTTCTGACTCACTCATTCCCTTCCTTTGTGTGTACAAAATGCCCTGTGATGAGGCCAACAGCACAACGACATCAAACAGAGCGTGTCCTGCTCCAGCTGGTCACATGCACACGGGGACACCTCGTCCAGGAAAGGGTTCCTGCTCTCTGATGAGAACACAGGTGTTTTGCAAAGAAGATGACGTTTGCCTGGGCTTGAAAAGTATGCAGGAGTCAGACAGGAAGAGGTGGAGTAGAAAGGAGATGACAAGCTGCTGCCCACACATGGGGACGCAGGCCTGATCTGACCTGACCTGGGATAGTGGGTGGCGTTCTGGGTACATAGGTGGAGAGAGAACCATGAAGAGCCTCGGTACAGGGATCAGGGTTAGAACTATCTAGAAGTCTGTAAGACACCACTGCATGTTTTTGAACAAGGAAAATATAATAATGTGCATGATCTGGAAATTCATTGCTAAAAATTTGCCTGGGTTGTAAGAGGAAGGGAAGGAGGAGTTTGAGGTAATTGGAAAATAGAGGTTTCATCAATATCATGGTCAGTGCTCACATTAACAAAGTTGGGGTTTCCTCAAGCTTGGGGAAGAATGACAAGGGGTGACAGTGGATCATCCAAGGACAAGTATCCAGCTGGCGGCTGAAGTAAAGGACCATGTGCAGAGGGGCAGCCTGCAGAGGGAGCAGGCATGAGCTGGACTTGGGGCTCCCTCTCTGGCCCAGGCTTCCCATAACCTCCTAGCACAAAGCCTCTTCGCATGAGCCCACCCAGACCAGATGTTTTACATCTAAGATATGGGTGGGGTAGGGAGAAGAAAACTCAGGTGCAGGGGACGAGCAGGGGTGGATTGGTTCCACTGCCACCTGGGACAAAGGGCAGAATCTTGGCTGAGAAGCCTGGGCTATGTTTCTTCCAGGCACAGGTGGATGACTTCACTCTGTGCACATCTACGTCTAAGGAGGAAGCGGCTCTCCTGCGCTTCCAGGGAGGAGGCAATCATGATCCCAAGGCCCTTCCTAAAAGCACAAGGACGAACCTGATTTGACCACAGCTGCCCTCCCAAGAGACACTGTCCACCGTTGAAGAGTGATTTTCAAATCCTCGTGCACCCGGCTCTCCTTTCCCAACATGTTGTTAGCCACTATGAAAGTAGGAGCCACCAGGCACATGCTGGCCGCACTGCTGACCTGCGGGCAGCCCAGGTCTCCACTGGCTAGCATGAAGCAGACCGACCCACATTCTCCCCACCATCAGCCCAACTCCTGAGGGCTACTCCTGGAATAAGTAAGGTGGAGACAGGAGAGCAGAGCAAGGAAAGAAAGGCACCATTTTATTATTTTTAAACCATTGGCTAGAGTGTCTCATCTCCTGCTCTCAGAGGAAAGATCAGCTAGCACATCAAAAACCTCAGGGACACGAAGGCCCCAGAAATGCTGCCTGCATCCTGGAAATTCCAACTTGTCAGCTGGTCAGAAGGTCTCAGTGTTTAAACAGCCTCCAAGCTAATGTGACACTGATATAAAACTTGCCATTTACATGAAAATGCCGCCCTTCCCCAGGACCCAGAGGGCTTTGTTGTGCGGGCAACCTGTGCACATCTGTGGATGAGGAAGGAGGAGCCTGTCTCATGTTTATGCAAAGCAGCTGTAAGAGAGAGGAAGCTGCGGGAGGAGCAGTGACAGACACTTTGGGACCAAATGACCAGAGCTGTGTGAATGGAACCCATCAGGTGGCCAGCAGGTGCCAGCAGGTGCCAGCAGGGGACTGGAAGCAAAGAAAAGGTAGTTCTTTAGTGACAGCCAAGAAATATAAGCTATGCTCTCCTCGGTCCCCATACCTGTACAGAAGGATAGACGGAAGGACACATCTGTAAGTAAGCAAGGCTGTGACCATTCAACTCGCAGGAACAAGAGACCACCGTCATCTTCACTCTCCTCCATAATTACTCATTCTCAAAGCCCATGGTCTCCGGGCTACAGTCTTCATTAAAGGGCAAGAGAAGAAAAAGAAAAGGGAAGGTCGCCAAGGAATAGAAGGGAAAACAGGAACTTGCCAGGGTGGACTGCCATGACTCATGACCCCTGCTGAACACAGCACTGCTGCAGGACTCTGGCTCTGAAAACATGTTTGCTAGAACAATCACTCAGGCCCAAACCACCCAGGGGAAACCTGGGCCTGTGGTCAGATCACTAGTGCTTTGGGAAACCTTAAACTTTTATGATATTAATTTTTCAGCATTTGCCTAATTAGCTGCCCTTCTCCAATTCATTGAGAAGGATCACTCCAGCCTCCAGGAGAACCACATGGTTCGGGCAGAAATGCAGAAGTCAACAAGCTAATAGTACTGCACATGTCACCATGGCAACCCATGGTAGATGGGATGGAACACCCGGAGTCAAGCCCGGCCACACCAGAATCAAGAGCACGTGGCAAGACCAGCAGCCCCCTGCTTAGTCACAGTGGACCCTCTCCCAGTTCTTACCTATCTCTCTATAGGTGCTCCCCGGTGACCAGCCAAAGGGTAGGTTAAGTCGGGATAGCACCCAAGTTGTGAGTTAGTAGCATCCACAACACTTTTGATAGATGTTCATAAAAGACAATAGAGAAAGAAAATCTTCCCAATGGGCAGACCATGGACTGTGCGCCCAGTCATGGCTTTGAGAGAACTGCACCAATGTGAGAACGTACTCTGATTTCTGGACAGTGGCCAATAGTACAGAGAGCTGGATGGGGCTGGACACAATTCGAAAGAAAATGGACTAGAATCTTGCAAATGAAGAGCTTGATGAAGGAAATGCAAACACCTGTGTTTATACAGGAGCACGACAACATTATCATCATACAATGAAGCCCACCACGGAGAAGCACTGACCACCAAGGCAGAATGACTGAGCTGGCGGCACCAACCCCCATCACACATGAGCAGGCTGCCTGGCTACAGAGTGGAAGACCGGGGTGGACCCAGAGTGCCAACCTGCCCAGGTCATATGGCTGTGAAACAGGCGAGGTACAAAGGTGACTGTTGAGTCCCCATCACAGCACTGTTCCTCAGCAGTGGGGAAGTCAACCAGTCACTGCATGGATTGGCAAATGGGCCACAGCGCACCTTCCATTCTGCACTGGCCAGAGCCCACTGTCCATGCTGGGAGTGAATGTGCCTCTCGTGACACACCTGCAGTGGCCACTGGGCCACTGCCTGTCCCATCTGCAGATGTGGAGACCCATAAAGCACACTCTCCAGGGCCCCACATGCCACCAGGGAGGCTGTAAAAGGGAATCTGAACAGAGACTGCAGCAACATCACACATGCACCATGCAGATCCAGATTTCCAGATCACCAACCCTCAAATTTGAGCACACAAGATCACCAGGAGGGATGCTTCGGGCTGAACTCTGTTTGTGCTTTATACTCTGAAGTAAGTCTCTAATGATCCACAGCTGTGTTACTTTCCCGGGTGCTACTGATGCTACTGTGGCCTGGGGACCACACCTCAAGAGCCCCTGGTCTAGAAGATGAAGGGAGAGTTGCTTGGCTCACATGACCCCCCATGCACTTGCACTGGCCCTAATGGCTCAGTGCCCGCTCAGGCCCAGCCATACGACTCCACCCCCACTCAGGGTGGGTCCGTCCAGCATAGAAAACCAACGCTTGCTGGCTCATCAGCTCATCCCGCCCAGCAGCGAGAGCTTTAAAGGACAGAGAGACAAGACTGGAAATACTTTGAAGCAGAGCCATAGTGATACCAGGGTCTCTAGGGAAGGACCAACCTTCAGCAGCAGAGACGCCCACAATGGGCCTGGTCCCTCTCCAAGTCACAGGATTTGTTGAATATAATCAGTCAAAAGTGAAATGCATTTTACTTTTGGAGAGAAGTATTTCAGGTTTTGTTAGTGGAAACAGATAATACAGACGTCAGGATAAGCAGCCAAGATAAAGAGACAGCAACTCATTCTTTCAACCAAAGGAGGAGCAGGACAGGCAGAGCCCCAATGAAACACAACGGGGAGAAGCGGCTGAGTGTGCGTGGGGCCGACTGCTCCAGCTGCCGCCTAGAGGGAGAGTCCCACCAGCTAATACCCCCAGGTGTCCCAGCTTGTTCCAAACTAGGAAATTCTTGGGGCACAGGAGGTCCATTGCTACAACCTGTACTGAAAAGACGGGAGCACCACTCACCGTCTTCCTGACAATGGTGTGGATGTGACACGGAGCTGGGGAGAGCCGCGTTCCAGCTTCCACTGTGTAACAGCGGACTGCTCACCCCGACTCCATCTTCCTACTGAAGACCTAAAACACTAGACGACATAATAAGCAAGTGCGCGTCTCAGGGTCAAGCATTTCATAAAGTGGTAACATCCTACTGGCCCCATCTCTTAATCTGCTTTCCCCAGAATTGGACTCTGAAACAAGAATCCATGCACCAGCAGTTCATTGAGGAATCGTCCAGAACACACCATGCAGGGTAGGCGGTCGGAGAGGCAAGGAGATGAAATCAGGCAAGGTCCACCAGGCCTCATGTCACCCGGCCTGGAGTCCCACAGGGTCACTTCTGCCCCTGTGTGCATCTGCTCCAGGGGGACACGGCTGTCATTCTTCTATGAAAGGTAAAATCTCCCCAGCCAAGATCTTCTGCTGTGTGTGATCAATTTCTAGCTGGTAATTCCTGCTTGCACTCAGCCTCCACTGATCCCTCAAGCAGATGTCCTGACGCTGGCCGTTGCTGACATCTTCCTCTGCGACTGTTTCCTCTTTCCATCTGCACGGTGAGTGTGATCTTCTTCTGTAGGAACAACCTTTCTGGGTAGTTGCATCATTCCTTGAAGTAGCTCTATTGCACGTCGGTCCTCTTCTCCAGCGTCACCTGTTCCCTTCCATGTCTGCCACCTCTCCGCGAGCATTTCTGTGTCTGCAGATGGGCATGTGTTTGAATTTCCTTGGAGCCACCTACGCCTGATTGCATTTCAGTCCCAAATTTCCTAATTGGCTTTAACCCGGTCGCACCTTGGTGATGCTCTCTGGTGTCCTCTTCCAAGCCCAGGACACACAGGAAATGCTTTATTCCATGGACTCCAAGACACAGTTCCTCTCGATGATCAGTGTGATCATGAGAGACCTTTCAAATGAGAGCTGCTGTGTGTGATGCGGCTGTGTTGGCTGTCGGAATCGCCCTCCTGCGGGTGTCCCCGTTCTTCCTCCTCTGCAGGTCCTGGCGGTGGCACTGGACTGTGGAGTCCAGAGGGACCTGTCTGGTGTTCCTCCACCCTCCAGCAGCCTTTACTGCAATTTGACATCTATGGGAACTTCTCAAGGGCCTCTGTGAGGAGGGGTTGCTGGGACTGTCTCAGGCAGCAGGAGACTTTGCCTTCAGGGAGACGGGTGTCATTTTTGAAGTACGAGGACAGGCCTTGCAGTCAAGCGTCTTTCTCTCCCTGCTCCACACTCTCCCCGGGCCTCCTGGATGTGTGGGCAGCAGAGAGAGCGTGCCTTTTTCACCAGACGTGGAAGATGGCATGGGCTCCTTGTATTTTTTTAGGTGTAATTTTGACAGGTATTGCTGGAGGGAAGTGGAGTCATGTTGTCCCACACCTCAGGGGTGTCCATGGCAATGTGGAAATCAGCAGCACAAAGCACAGTAATTCAAACCATTTCTTTTTCCTTGAACCTGTATCAGTTTTGACTTGGGACACTTGCTGACCCCTGGCTTGGTTATCAAATACCCCATGGCCCTAGTCAGCTGATCCTCTACCTTTCTCAGAGCTGCAGCCCTAACCTGGAGGAACCCTTTAGAAGCTTCTGTGCCTCCACTATACTGAAAGTCATTTGAGGGCAGAGGCATGGGGATGACCATGTTGATCTCAGTCCTGGTCACAGAGCATGGCAACAGGCAGACTGCACTAGTGAGCACTGCTCCGTGAGACCCGTGGGCATCCTTTGCTTTGCTCCCATGTCCTCAGGCCTGTTCTGCTCCCCAGCAGACTGGCTGCATGATCTGTGTGGCCTGGTACACAGTAAAATGTGAGGCCTCTTGCTCCAATGGGACATATGCATCCATTTAAAATTAACATGGGTAATAGTGAAGCATGAATAAAAATGTAAAATTGAAAAAAGTCAAATTTTGATGCCATAATAAAATAATGCAATAAGTACTGATACTCTGTTGCTGTGTCGTTTTGATTAATTATAACATTATTCTGGCTTGCTTTCTGCATTTGAAGCACGCAGTGGTCTGAGCGGAACTGCAGTCGGCCTCCTCATCTGCCCGCTGACCACAGGTGACGTGGGCTGTGAGCACAGAGTTCCCATGGACTAGACACCTGCAAGTTCTGGGAGATTCACGTGAGCCTCAGGTGCGTGTATTACTAAAGCCACCAGCAATTGCAAGTGACCCAAGCAAAACACGTGCCAGCCCAGAAGCACACAGCTTCTGCCACAGGGCTCTCCAGTGTCCACCCAAACTCACTTGCAGGACAAAGACTCAAAGACAAAGTTACCAAGTTACAATATTGAGATTGTGACCTTGAGCCATGATCCAAGTGCAGGGTCCACCTAAGCACAGGCCCTGTGTGACCGCCTGCAGCCGGCCCTGCCTTGGCCCAGGGAATTCATTCCTCTCTCTCTTGACTTCTCAGCTTGCAAATGCAGACAGCACTCTATTAAAAATATTACAAGGCAAAAATGTCATTTTTATTTGTCTCTGCCTTACCTGTCAAGAGTGAGCTCTAAAACAGATATTCACCTTTTTTCATGTCCCGCCCCTCCTATATACTCCTTATTCCCCCAGAGTCCATGGCTCTCTGAGTTCTGTACTGACTCTGTGATCTACTGACCACAAGTGAACACTCCGTCCAGAAGCCAGCTGCACCCTGCAGCACTTTTCCTTGACTTGTGATTTGTTCATCCATGTCCCTATTAACTGCTCAAGTTCACATTGATCCCTGCTATGCATTGTCAGGCAGGCACATTCAAACTCTATCCTTATTTCAGATGGGATACAGATGTGATAGCACATACTCGTGTAGCCATCTTAGCACATGAGGTTGTATACTAATGATAACAGGAGAGAGAAGGCAGGAAATGTGGTCCCTGATGACACGGAGCCCTGGAGCTGCACTGGCACTGCCCTGTGGTTCTGGGAGGAGGGAGCTGTCAAGCAAATGATCACACATGTGCAGCCATGGAAACAGGCACAGCAACCCTTGATCTCATGGGCATGGTTGTTCCAAGAGATCTGAAGGAATCAGAGTGGTGGGCCAGGTGAAGGAGAAGAAGCCCCTGAGAGTCTCCAGCAAACTCTACGCAGCTGCTAAATGATGCTGGGAAATCTGGACAGGTGCCAGTGCTGCCTGGGTGTGGAGCCAAGCAGGACGGTCACTATAAGGTGTCAGTAGCCACCTGGCTGCCTTGTCCCTGCCTGGAGCTTCTGTCTCCTCGGGAGCAGTGAGAAGCCCTCACAGGCCTGTGAGCAGCAGAAGCCATCAGACTTGGTCTTCAGTAGGCATGTGGATGCCTCTGACTGCTTTGTGGATGGCTCTTCCGGGAGGGGTCAAAGTGGATTTGAGGAAACAAGTGTTTACCTCAAAGCATCTGGTGTCAGGTGTGTGGAAGACGGATGATCCTGCGAGCAGGCTGCTGGTGGAGGTGAAGGGTGTGCAGGGAGGCAGGGAGTAAGAAGCACCCTGTGGGAGCCTGGGCGAACTGGCTGTGCACACCAGGAGGACGCAGGGAGGTGGAGGTTCAAGAGCACTACCCTGCTCTAGCTTGTGAGGGAGAGAGTTCACGCTCACTGACGGCACCACGACCCCAAAGACTATGGGGCAGGGAGGCCAGCCGGCTGACTTGAGCATCTTGAGCCTGAGGAGCTTTCCTTCTCTTTCCTCCCCATCTGAAGATCCCCCATCACTCCACTTTCTCAGCCTTCAATCAGAGTTTCTTCTCAGCTTCCTCCTGCCCTTTATCTCTGCCCCGGTGAAAACCTGAAGTGCATCTGAAGCTATGCTGGAGCACTTCCTTTCGGGCTTGAGCTCCCCAAACACTTCTAGGCAAAGACACCAGGGGCTTCACCTACCACCCAAGGCAGAGCTGCAGACCCATTGCAGCTTTGGGCCCACAGAACAAACCCACCTGCACATGCATCTCAGATCAAGATGTCCAAGATCTCCACAGCCTCTTCCTCATCTCACAGTGCCTGTGTTGGTGGGGTGCCACGGGACACAAGCTTCCTGCTCTCCCTGCCTCCACCTCCTCCAGGGAGACCTTCACCATGTGGTGACAAGCCCCCTGATTCCTTGAAGGCCTGCACTCAGCCTCCTCTGAATGTTTCTCATTCTCCATTGCTCCAGGGAAATCACACAGCTTTCCATGGTGTAATCGATCCTCTTTGGTGGGTGCTCCACCCTAACTTCACCCGAGGGCTATAGTGGCCTGGAAAGGTACGTTCTCTAAACTCCTGACATTCCCCAGGACTTCCCAAACTATTCTGTCTCCCTGAATAACCTACCTCAGTCGGCCCCTCCAAGGCTCAGGTCAGATGGAAGCTTTGGGCAGGGTCACAGCAATCCTGGCTGAAGCCTGACTCCAGGCGCTCTGCAGGGACAGCCAGTGCCTCCCCTCTCCTGAATGCCCCACTGCAGGAGCATCCCGTCCATCCCCAAGTTCCGCGTCTGTGCAGAATGCTGTTGCTCTGTCCATGGGACACGAACAGAACCGCACCCTGCAGCCTCCGCTTCCCCAGTGTGAAGCAACTCCCCTCAGGACTGGGTGTCCACTCCTCATCTGGGCTGCAAGACAGGTCCCCTGGGGACAGGACCTTTCCTCTCTCTCCCAAGCTGGACTTCCTGTCCTGCTAGCCCATAGCAGTGGTGTGCCACATCTCCCACAGGACAGCGCTGCCAGCAGCCATGTCTCTCTTGACTTCGTGTTGGCCCAAATGCTTTCTCCAAGTGTCCTTGATAAAGAAGACAGTTACAGTGAAGTGCATGTCTCCATCTCACTGCGCCCCTGCGTCTTCCAGGTGAATGACGCTCCTGGGAGACTCTGGGGGTGTCTTTTGTCTACCCCTGGTACACAGTGTAGGGATCACACCAAGTAGGGATCAAAGTGAATGGCTTAAACATATGTTGCTTGTTCTGCAAATTTATCATGCATTATCCCTTTATTTAACTCCTATTTCCTTATTCTTTCATAAATGTTGTTGACCCCATAGAAACAAACACCTGTTTAAAACAGAGACCAAATCTTAGAATTTTAATATATCTTTGTGCAGAGCACGTGAGTAGGTACATGGATTAATTAATGGATATATTTTTGTCTAAGCAGTAATTAAGAGTGTTATTAGCATAATGCATAAGCAGTCCTGGAAGCTAACCCAGGGTAACTGACTCTAAGTGGAAACTAGAATCATTTTACAACGAGAGCTAAAGGGAGGGAAGGAGAAATGGGGATGGGATGTGGAGCCAGAGAGGGGAGAGAGAGAGGGAGAAAATATTCCAGTTGGAATAGGTCCTTTCCTCGGGATCTCAGCAGGGACCCGACCCCTAGCAAATGTCCTCGGAAGGCTGGGCTAGTGGACCGCCTGTCTTCACAGTGTAAGGTCATTTGTGGGTAGGCAGCATGAATCCTCAAGTTGTTACTTCAGCTCTCCATCTTGAATTTAATGACACATTCTGAAGCCTGGACAATAGGAACCTGTTTTCCTTTCTCTTGCTTTTGTTGAATGATAGCTACTGAACCCCCATGAGTTACAGGCAAGGGCTGAGATCAGGCTGGACGGGGGTCCTCTCTGGAAAACAGGCTAAGACAGCTTGGTGTGTCCTGCGAGGACAGCAGTGACAAAGGAAACCCTGGGTGGAAGAACTTTCTCTGGACACAGAGATCCAGTTATGCGTTTTCTCCTATTTAAGCCCACTGTGTGCGTCGCCGTTTGCCGTGGAGACCCTGAACCTGCCAGGATTATAAATGCCTACGCTGTCTGCCCATCCCACGCCCAGTGCTGAGGGGCTCCTCTGAATAACGACCCGGATGTGGAGTCAGGGCGGGAACCAGAATGGGCTGCTAGTCTGGGACCTGTCCTGCCTCCTCTGCCCTGATGGGCAGCGCCTGGAGGAGCCCATCCACCAGACGGCATAGGGGCCATGCTCCTGGCTTGCTCCTTGCCATTCTCCAGTAGCTGGGAAACGTGGCATATCATACCAGGTTAACTCCTGCTTATGGTGACGCTCGGGTGGCTCAGGGACGGGTGTCAAAAGGCAGCTGTCTCCCCTTCCAGGGCCCTGGCTCACAGGTGGCAGTGGCACTCTGGCTCTCCTCTCTTGCTGCAAGGACACAATCTTTCTGTCCCGCCTGACCTCTTTGCAGTCACATGGGAGACTGAAGATGCCACTCACTGAGTCCTCCTGTACCTCTGTGTCCAGGTCTACGTCTGCAGCCGTGGCCTCCGCCCGGGATCTCTCCTCGCTGCACCATGTGGGAGATGTTATAACGTAGAAAACTGCCTGCTAGAAATACTGAGAAAAGAAGAAAAGAAAATACACACACACACACACACACACACACACACACACGATTCTCATTCTCATTACTGATAACCTGAGATTTTGAAAAATTAGGAAGTTCAGTGCTTCCTGATCTTTCAAGGAAAAAACGCTTCATCGTCAGCTTTCTCTCCCGCCCGCACCCCTCCCCGGGTCTCTGGATATTCCAGTTTTATCATTTGCTTCACCCCTGTGTGGAGTCCATGCAGACAGAACCGGGAGCCTTCCCAGTATCTGCACTCGATGAAATTACAGGAGGTTGGAGCTAAACAATTAATACTTCTTTTTTCTCAGCGGTGGTACGAATAGTGCCAATTTAATGCTGTTTAAGCTTATTATCTAATTGCACGCGTGTGCTATAGCTTCAGAAACGGCTTGACATGAAGGCAGGCTTGCGCTGTGTTCCTGCCGCAGCCGAATATTCAATTATTTGTTCCGACTCGTGTAATTCCCTGTATTCCAAGCTTGTTAATGTCATTACAGAGCTGAAATAAAGTGATTACTCTTAATGAGTATTTATCCAGGAGGTAATGCGCGTCCTGCGCCTCCAGCTGACAGTAGGTGATCCTGAGTCTTTTCCAGCGTCCTCACTCCCCCACCACCCAAAGGCGCCTCTCCCACCCCTGACTCTCCTGTCAGGGAGGCAACATCCATTGCGGTGCTCTGTGAAATACTGTCAGATGATGGGGAAAAAATAAAAAATCTTTAAAAAGAAGGAGAGGAAGAATTGCAGCCTCCCCCGGCAGAGCTCCAGCTAATGACCACTGCTTCCAGGGGCTGGCAGTGATGACAGCCTGCGCTAAATGATGGTGGCATGCCTGCTGTTGAGTTCGCCCACTTATGTTATTTCTCTTGACATGGTTCTGGGGAAGGCCTAATTTTTTTGACATTTGACCATGCAAATTTGAGTCCTGATACATTATTCTGCATTTACATCCTCCCAGTGTTGCTGTTTAAAATGTGCTACAAGCTCCAGGAGCTCAGCTAATAAAGGCCACGAATGAAAGGAAGTTAAATGTGAATGCAGGAGGAGACCTGAGTGAAGGCCTGGCTTGTTCAGCTCAGAGATGACCTTCTGCAGACGAGCCCGGGAAGTCCTCTTGGAGCAGCACTGAAGAGCGGAACAGCCATTTCCTGATAGGGTGTTTTTAAGATTTTCAAATATATACCAAAGGCAGAGACAAAAAGGATCCCATTATATTTTACATGGAAGTTTTCCACTCAGCTTATCAGCTGGTGCATTATTAAGCAATTTCAAGGCGGATCTGGCTCCCAAACTCAGAACCAATGGTGCTGCAGGGAGCGGGCTTCATTGCCAGACCCAGAGATGAAGCCAGTGAGCTTGCTGAGCACCTTCATCTCCTCAGGCAGGATTGTTGGTTCTGAGAAAACCTCAAACTTCATTTCTGTATTACCTTTGGCTCCAGATAAAACTTTTAACATGACAATAAAAATTAAAAGAATTTTTTAAATAATCAACATTAATAGTAACTACGCTGAGTTGACTTTACAGCCACTCAAGACACATACCTAATCTCAACACTTTTCAAAGATAAATATTCACAGTTTGTTATGGATATCCACATTAATATTAGGCACTTCATGAACGGGACCTTTTAATTTTACCATGTTAGCATAAAGAAGAAAGTGATTGCTTATTATTTGTTTATATTTTTCTTTTTATTTATTTATTCAGTTGACTAAATTGGTATTTCTTTAAGCATTTGGAAATGCTTTATTGTATAAAGGCTAGCTTTTAAAAATGCATTAAAGTTAATTGCTTGATAAAGATAAGTACTTGGATTTTAGTTTTAGCGAGTAGTAAGGATATTACAGAAAGCCTCTTTGCAATGGCTTGAGCAGCCACATTGGCCTTTTCGTTTCTTCCCTCCTCCCTGCCTCTGTCCCTTCTGTCTGCTTTGTCCCACCAGCCTGCCTGCCCTCCCTTCCTTCCTTCCTTCCTTCCTTCCTTCCTTCCTTCCTTCTTTCTTCCTTTCCCCATTTTTATTTTACATTTTGGTCATTCACACTGTCTGTCTGTCTACCTACCAATCATCTATCATTTCTCTATCCATCATTTACCAATCTATCCATTGCATATCACCTCTGTTGCAGATCGGCATTGAAGAGTTTAGAAAGTAAATAAGACAGGGAATCTGAACATAAGACTCTTGCAATAAGGAGTGATTAGGAGAATATAGTAAGACACAAAATATTCTTTGCTTTTTAAAACTTTTAATCCCAAGTAGTTAATTCACTTGCTAAGGTTTAAGGTCAGAAAACACAACTGCTGATTTTCTTTTTATGCAGGGTCCTTTTTTTCAGCCATTTCAAAAATGTGGGTGCTATCCTGTCCTGCAGGGCGCCCCAGGCACTGCTTCTGTTTGGGCGATGAAGTCCCTCATATCCTTCCCTTCCCTGTGCTCCATCTTCCAGAAAGCACAGGGGACACCAGGCTTGACATTGCTGTAGTCACAGTGCATGCTGTGGACAAGGACATAGCGCAGAACACTGCAGGGCTCATAGTCCACCCTGCAGTCCAGAGTCATGGCAACTGCAGGACACCACGAGGTTCTGAGACGGACACTGAGCACAGGCCACTGGTGGAATCCTAACTCGGGATGAGCCGAGAAAGGCCCTGCTAGAACTTTGACATCTGGGGACACTGTTCATCTTGTTTCATTCACAAAGCAAATATGAGACAGGGCAGAAACACGTCCTACCTAAGCACTGTGGTTCTTGTTTAATGTTTTAAACATTACGAGTAACCAGATAAATGACAGTTTAATTTGTATAAATGAAAAAAGGAAGAAAACACGATTTCCTTAGGTGAAGAACAGGCTGGTCTTCCTCACTCAGCAGGTAGCACGCAGTCCCCAGACCAGCTGAGGAGACAGGAGTTAACATCTGCCCTGCCCACCACCCTCTGTCCCCATAAAGATACACAGGCTGTGTTTTGTGCCCCACCAAGCAAGCCTTTGTCGTCGGAGGGTCCAGAGGAGAATGCCAAGCATCCCCAGCCTAAGTGCTGAGGTTTCCCTCCTGGCCATACCCATTCCACCTCTGCTCCCCATCCTGGAACCCGCAGCGTCCAGCCTGGAGAGATCCATGAGAGCATCCAACAGTGAGTTTGCTCCGGAGACATTTTTGTTTCACTTTTACTTCTAAAAGTTCGCTAGGTGTGGAGATACAGGTGGCCAGTGTTTGTTCTTTTCTTTCAGTGTCATAAGCAACATTATCGAATCGTCTCCTGAATTCCATTGCTTCTCGTCAGGAGTCACCTCTTCTTCCGTCACTGCTTTATAGAGACGCATACCAGGTTTGCTTTTTCCTTCCTGCCATCAAGTTCTCTTTGCCTATGATTTTTACAGTAGGATTTCACACTCACGGATGAATCTTGCCATTAATTCAACTTGGGGAACGCTGAATCTGGAGTTTCATATCTTAAACACTGGATTTTCAGGAATTTTCATGTTCAGAGACTGTGTTTCTTCTTCTCTCTCTTTTGTTCTTGGAACCTGGCTGCATATCTGCTGGACCTTGTCAATTCTCACATTTTTATACATTTATTACTTGTGTTTGTCTTTACTTCAACTTGAATGTGTGTCTTGAATCATCTTTGCTTATCAACCTTTTGTTGAGTGTTGCGTGACTTTCACCCATCAACGAATCATTGCCACTATTTACATGTGTTCAGTGCAGTGATCTTCCTTGCATTTTACTCATCAACCTCTTGATTAGTCACTTTTTCAAATTTTTTAAAGTCTAGAGAATTTTAATTGTGTTGGACATTGTAAGAATTACATCATAGCACATGAGAATTATATTCAACTATAAAGTGGTTCTGAAGTAAATTGGAGCTAACAGTCAATAGATTCAACACCCTGATGGTGTCAAGTCCCGATTTTATAATTTTTGAGGGCAGTTCTATTAACTTTTGCTTATTCCCAAGCTATAACCTCCACTCTTGAAGTATGGCCTTCCTGGTTTCTAAACACAATGTCCAGCATATTCAGCAGGAATCCCCCACTGGCAGTGGTCTGAGGGTTTGCATTTCCCCAACACCATGAATGTCCCAGAACATCTATTCTGCTTCCCTAACAGCCAAACCAGAAGTGGCCTCTTGAACACAGTTGGCCAAGAACCACGTGGCTGGTTCTAACCTACACTTTCAGGATTTCCTTTCTAGAGCGTGCCCTCTTCATTGTCTTTGGAGCCTTTGAAAATCCCTCAACAATTTTCTCATTCTTTTTAGCTCCAAGAAACTGCCACTCTTAGGTTTCACTGAAACTCTGACCATTAGCATGGAAAATGTCACCAGAAAAGAAATCCAACAGGTATGTGGGGCATACCTCATGAGCTTCCTCTCTTTGGAGGAGAATGTAGCCCAGAGTTTATTGCTTTTCTAAATCTGCAATCAAAAGGTATGCTGGTTTTTGCCTAGACTTTATAGCTGTTTATGGATGGATGATAAATATGATCCCAGAAATTCTATCATGCATGAGACCAGAAATTTTCCCTAACTTCATTTTTATGTTTAGACTTATCAGATTACTATCAGAAAGTGCAACCTATAAAATCTCTATGTGGAATTTATTAAGTTTTTCTGGAAACTAGCAAATATATTTATATAAATGTATTTCTTCATAAAAAGATTGCAAGATATCAGTTTGTGAAATACAAAATTATATACATTCTAATATTTTTATTTTTTATTTGCTGAGTGTACCCATTAAAATCTTCCAATGTAATTTTTGTATTATCTTTGCATTATATTTCAGTTTTTTATGTGATAGGAATAGTACATACAATACTATACATTTAATTTATTACTATATTTTTATAATTGTATAAGTTTAATCCATTTCTCAAAGTTTTCACTTTGAAATATTTTTTGATTTGTCTTTAACACTGATGCTATACTTTCTCCTGTTTGACATTTTCTTTGCTTGTGCCAACTTCTTTTTTTATTTTTATTTTTCCATCCCTATTTTGGGTGAGGAGTATGCTTATTTTTGCTAAGGAAATTGGATATTTAACTCTAAAGTAACATTTCTGTAATTTTAAAAGAAATATAACATTTGCATATTTACTTCCTTAGTTTTATTTGCAACATCAATTTCATGTTTATTCTTTCTTATGTTTTACATTTTTGCCTCTCTCTCTCTCTCTCTCCATATATATATGAATGGCATGATATACAGTGGTATGTGTATATATGAGAATGATATTATATGTCTAGATAATATCATATATATGTACATATAACATACAGATAAGATATAGATATATATTTAGGTTATCTACCATTCCCCTCTCCAATTCTCCAATCGTCAATTGGGAAATCCAGTTGTATCTTCTCTTCTGATGATGAATACTCAACTTGTCTAACAACAGTCATCTTGCTTGTATTTCCTCCATAAGATAAAATAAAATAGCAACCAAGTTCGCATGCTGGGAAGCTTCTCTTACCACTCCTCTTCTTAGTAAACGCTGTGGACTATGTATGATTGACCCTTCTCTCAGTGTCCCAGGTTTGTAACTTAGTCTTCTGGTGATTTAGAATCTGGAGTTCTGGAAATCCACCCTTTAATGTGAGCAGCATTGCTTTTCCCTCACTGAACCCCCAGTTGCCTGTCATTGGAGGTAAGTTTGAATCCTTAGGTATCTTAAAATATAATGTCTATTTTTATGATTCTAGGTGGAGGAATGGGGAAAGGTCTCCCTTGCTGATAAACATCTCTTTCTCATAAAAGCTGGACATGCTTTTCTCAGCTTCCACTATAGTCAGGAAAAAATTTGTCAGTAATTTGCTTTGAAATTTTGCTTTGAAAATAAATTGTTATTTACGAAAAAGCTGCAATAAAACCGTCTGAGGCGTGTCCTTCCCACTGGCCTACAGGAGTCCCCAGGGCGTGGATCTGAGCTGCGTGTCCTCATCAACATTTCATCGTGATTGAAAGAGGTTATTTCACAGATCCAGTTTCTCTTCTTCGCAGCCATCTCAGTGGTGGTGACCGTGGTGATGATGATGATGTTTTCCCTATTTTTATCTTTTTTCCTCCCTCTATGGAAATATAGGCAATTTTAACTTTTTGTCATCTACCCTGCTGGTATTTCAACTTTACACTAATGATTCTATTTTTTTTTAATTTATTTCCCTGACAGATTTTTTTTGTGCATTAATAAAAATCTAATTCATTTAATTTGAGAAGATGAATTTCCATCCATTACATTTTTAAAGGTTTTTTCCCTTGGCTGTTTTTAAATGCAATTTCATTTTAGAAGACCTCTAAATGCATAGAAATTTATTAATATTGTACTGACAATTTTGTAACTAAACTTTACATTTTATTTAGATTTTCTTGGTTCTAACTACAGTCTCAGATTTTCCTTATTTCTCATGACCTTGAAGGTTTTGAGTTCTGAAAAAGTATTTTATAGAGTATCCCTGAATGTAGATTTGTATGGTGTTTTCTCATGATTTGACTGAAACTGTATGTCCTTGGAAGACAGAGACAAATTGTCATTTTATGACATCACAGAAAGTTACACATCATCGGTGTGATATCATCATTCATGGCAACCCTCCTCACCTGGGTGATGTGGAGTGTGTGAGGTTTTTCTGGTATGAATTTGCTCTTTCTCCCTTTATGTCTTGTGCCCTGGGAGGAAAGTCACTCCTGCAGCTCAAGGGCAGGGATCTGGGAGTGAGGCTGCCTCTCCTTGCGGAAGGAGCCTCGTTTGGAATTCATCTGCACAGGACTTCTGTCCCTCTCCCCAAATCGTTCCCATATTCAATCATTTATTCATGTCAACATGAATTCTTGTACATTCATTTTGTACTCTGGGTTGTAATGCAACCTACCTCTATTTCATGTTTCCAGTCTGGCCACTGGGAATTCATTCAGCCACATTTCATTCACAATCAGCAAAATCGTGGGCTATTCTTTTGTTACCTCATTTTTTCTTTCGTTTTCTTACTTTCTGGCCCCGCAAGCTATTCTAGATTCATCTTGCAATCAGCCACTTTCCCATGGAGACCTGGATCTATTTTGTGAAGAGAAGCTAGAAGCCCCAGACCTAGCTGTGCTTACAGATAATGGATCATCCTTGTTTCTTGGCCCTCTTAGATGACACGGGATTGAAATTAGAGAAATTAAATATGTGTGCCCACTACTGCTTGTGTCTAAAGTCATTATAAATGTCTGTAGGAACAATCTGTACTTAATGTAAAGATGTATAAACACACCTGATTCATCCTTAGTCATATGCCGTTAACCACAGAGAACATTCTAGTTTTGTACCTTTGGTTTCCATAACTCCCCACTGGAATATCAAGGTGCCTGGTTTTAACCTTTGTCATTGACTTACTTCATAATTTAGTTCCCATGCTGTGAGTTGGCTGATATTGATGTTGACCTGACTGAAGTAAAGGATACTCAGAGAGCTGGAGAAACATTTATTTCTGATTCTTCCAGAGGTACTGAACTTATCCCTCTCCTGCTGAATGGAAAGAAGGTTTGCTTCTGATGAGATTGGGTGCCTAGAAGTGTCTGTGTGGGTGCTTCCAGAGGAGCCTGACCTGGGAGGAGGCATGCTGGGTGGCAAGGTCACCTTCAGTGAGAGTAAACCCATCCAATTGGCTCGGGCCAAAATGGAGCAAAAAGGAAAGAAGGGAGAATTCTGGGCCTTTTTCCCAGAACCAGGACTCTCAGCTTCTCCTGACCGCAAATGTAAGAAGTTCAGGGTGTCTGGTCTTTGAATTATGGAGCCCAATGAACATCCCCCTCAACCTAGCTCCGTCTGATGCTTTGGACTGAGAATTGCACCCTTAATTTTCTTCAGACTTGGACTAAGTCCTGATACCTGGTGACAGTCTTCATTCTTCATCTTGCAAGTGTCCACTCTTGGGACTTTGCTACTTCCATAAACCTGTAAGCCAATTTCCATAATAACTTACTCCAGGGTTCTTCAGAGAGAGAACCCTGACTAAAACAGCTCTGTGTGTGTGTGAGTGTGTGTGTGTGTGTGTGTGTGTGAGAGAGAGAGAGAGAGAGAGAGAGAATCATTGACCCCTGCCCTTGGGGGAAGGGTCTCTTACCACACCACATGGCAATGCCCTCTGCATGCCTAGGTTTCTTTTGTCTTTAGCTCAGAACCTCTACTCATTTCTAAAATGAAGTAGCTTGGCTCATTTGACCAGCCTCCCTCACTGATATATTTGTAACACATATAAATGGTTTTGTTCCACCACATTCTGCATTCCATCCTGGGATGCACTTACCTCACAAGTGAATTTTTAGAAATTGGCATCCACCACTGGCCATTCCATGTGCAGTCAGTTCTCTGGGTTTCATCAAATGCATGATGTCATGTGTTCACCAATACAATGCCATTCCTAACAATCCACTGCCACAAACCCCATGCTGCACTTATCCAATCCTGTTGACTACCCCTGAACCCCTGCCAAGCACTGATCTGCTTTCATATTGTAATGCTTGATTTGAATTGTCAACTTGATTGGATTGAGAGATGCTGATGATTAAGAGGCTTCTGGGTGTGTCCATGAGGGTGTGTCTAGGAATGACTGGAATGTGGGATAGGAACTGAGGTGGAGCCCCTCCCTAAGCGTGGGCAGCACTGCCCAAAGGCGTGGTGGTTTGGATGGAATAATAGCTGGAAGGACAAGGAAGCAGATGCAGATGCAAGCTCGGCTGTTCTTGAACAGGTTCTTGATTGCTGCTTTGGATCATCTGAGGAGATCACACTCTTGCTTCTTCACTCTTCCAAAGTGGACTTTGCCAGTGATTCTCTGGGTAGTTTCCAGAAGCCTTGGTCTCAGACCAGCGTAGCACTGTTGATCCTTCTTTGATCCTTCTTTCCTGGGGCTTCCGCCTCTTGGACTGCGCAGCTGCTGGTTCCTCCAGCTCTCCAGCTGCAGACGGCCATGGTGGACTATCAGCTTCTGATCGTGTAAGCCAATCTAACAAATCCCCTTTTTATTTTCACACTTCCTGTTGATTCTGTTCCTATAGAGAACCCTGAGTAATACACATATATACAATTTTCTCTTTTGCCAAAATATCACACAAGTGAATTTGCACATTACAAAGCCTTTCAGACTTGTTTCATTTACTCAGCAATGTACATTTTTTAGTCTTCCCCATCTTTTCCTGACTTGATAGTTCATTTATTTTTACACTCAATAATATACCATTGTGTGGATGAGCTACATTCTGATTAATTATGTATCACAATACATGTTGGTTGCTTCTCCAAAAGTCTTAGGTAAAAAAATACTTTAAACACTTTCCTTCAGGTTTTGTTTGTTTTATTTTTGAATTAAATGAATAAATATCCAAGAAAGTAATTACTAGAAATATGGTAAAATGATGCATCACTATGTAAGCAACTGACATCAGTCTTCAAAAGTGGCTGCATGGTTAGTGTTCCTACCAGAAATGAGTGGAATCCCATGCTTTTCATCCTTAACAACAAGGGCATTGCCAATTGTTGTGGGTTACAGCCATTTTATTTTATTTTTTTTGTTGTTTTTTGGGGTTTTTTTTGGAACCAGGGATTGAACTCAGGGCCACTGGGCCACTGAGCCACATCCCTAGCCCTATTTTGTATTTTTATTTAGAGACAGGTTCTCACTGAGTTGCTTAGGGCCTCACCAAGTTGCTGAGGCTGGCTTTGAACTCATGATCCTCCTGACTCAGCCTCCCAAGTCGCTTGGATTACAGGCATGCGCCACCATGCCCGGCGGTTACAGCCATTTTAATATGTGGACATTAGCATCTCAAATTATGATGTCTATTTGCAGATGCCACAATCTTATATTCAGAAAACTCTGAGAACTCACAAATGGCTATTACGGCTAATAAGAAATTCAGTAATGCTGCAGGATACAGAGGAACACACAAAATTCTGGAGAGCAAATAAGCCCCGTCATCAGCTGATCCTGCAGAGTTGGTCAAAGTCGATAGTTATCAGACGCTCCAGTACGATAGGCTTTCTGGGTTCCTCTCAGCAGAAGTGCCACAAGACGTTTCTAACTCTAACTTAACACAGAGAGAAGTTTCTTGATAACTCACAAGCATTAAACACTTTACAGAGCTTCTTTACTTTAACTTCCCGATTGTGCGAACCTATATAATAAACATGCTGAGCCAGTTCTGGGTCACTGTTCCTCCATCAGAGGACAGTGTCCCACTTGGCCCTAGCTTCCTTCTAAAAATGTCTCTGTGTTTTTCTTTGTGTCTGTGTTTTTCTTAATCTCCCATCACCCCTCCTGGAGATCCTTGGTTATTGCTGCACTGGACACAGCAACACTCAGTTGCCTTTCTACACTATGAAATAGCTCTGTGGGGAGGGAATATATAAGCACAGACTTCACCAGAAGGGAAGGCTTGTGTGTGCAAAACTGCATGTTTTCTGAAGACACTGGTGGAAAGACATTTCACATTCAGAAATGGGAAGACTGAATAGTGCTAATGCCCACAGCACCAAAAGCATGCTCCAGAGTCAACACTATCACCATCAAATTTCCAATTGATTGTTTTAATGGAAAAAAAGCTAAATTTGCACAGAATGACCAAAGACCATGATAGCTGAAGAATTCCTCATAAAGAAGGACCAAAACTGAGTGCCCACTTCTTGGTTTCAAAGCAAAGCTGCAGTGACTAGCGTGCAGCCCTGGAAGGAGACCGGAAACCCAAGGAGCAGGCAACAGGAACCCATGTGTAGATGGGAGACTGCCCTTAGCAAGAGCCACAGGGCAGGCAGTGGGCAGAGATCATCCCTTCAGCAAACGCCATGGAAAACTTGATATCCACATGCAGAACCAGATCCATGCCTAAGTTAACAACATGTGCAAAAATCAGTTCAAGGTGGATGGGGACTTGAGACTTGAAACTTCAAGGATAAAAGCACAGGGACACTTCAGTCATTGGTCTTCTCAGTGATCTCTTGACCATGTCACCAAAACACAACAAGAAACACAGAACTAAACAAGAGAACTGCATCAAAGCTAAGGGCTCTTCACAGCCAGGGGACCGCAGAGGCGAAACCCCCTGCCCCCGGGGAATGGCAGCCCTATTTGTGGTTCAGCTGGAAACTCCTTGAAGGACACAGTGGTGCTGAGCACGTTTCTGTGTTCATTTTTCACGTGCGGATCCTCCTTGGTGGAAAGTTTCCGAGATCTGTTGTTCATGTTTTGATCGGGCTGTTTATTTTCTTATTGTTGGGATTTAGGAGCTCTTTTGTACTTGGAATGAAATATGTGTTTTGCAAATAATATTCTCCAGTCCTTTCAGAATCTTAATAGTATGCTTCACAAAGCAGTTTTTAATTTTCAGATTATTACAGTTTCCTTTTGTATTTCATGAAGTTTTGTTGTATCTCAAAACAATCATGGAAACAAAAATATAATCTTGTTCTTTGTCAGCTTCTCGAAGGTTCATAGTCTTGTTTTGATGTTGAAGTCTTGAGTTGTGCTATGAAAACATTTTCAATCTAAATTCACTTTTAACATGGATGTCCAATTGCTGCAACACCATTGCTGGTGAAGAATATTATTTCTCCTTTGATTTCATCTGGCTCTTCATCAAAGAGCAATTGAATGGCTTTTAGGAGCCACTGGGCTTCTCTGTCCTGCTGCAGTCATCTCTGTGCTGAGTTTTACCGATACCTCACCTTCCTCTAGCTTGTTGGTAAACTTGGAGGTCTGATGGCATCAGCCTCCCGCCCCGCTGTGTGGTGTGGTGGCTCTTCTAGCTCTGCTGCCTTGTCCCATGTCTGAAGAATGAGTTTGCAGGATGTGATATGAAGTGGCTTGCAGCACGTGCATTGGAATCGCATTGAGTCTGCCTTCAAAGTTGGAAAGAAATGACACCTTGAGACGGAGTCTTCCAATCGACGGCACAGAACAACTCTCCACTACTTCGGGTCCTCCAGTTCTTTTCCATCTCTTTTTCTTTTTGTAGTGCTGGGGACAGAACCAAGGGCTTACACATGCTCAGCACACGCCCCCTGAGCTACACCCGGAGTCCGCTTTGAGCTCTTTCATCAGGATTGTAGCTGTCCACACACACAAGGATCCTGTAGGTATTTTGAAGATTTAGACCTAAGTATTCCACTTTTGGTAACTTCGTAAGTACTGTTATGTTTTTAATTTCAAGTTCCAGAAGAAGAGATTTCAGAAGTGGAATCCTGTTGGTGTTCCCATGTGAAGCGGAGAAGGCCTGTTTCCCTGCATGCCCACTGCTAAGCCCAGTTGGCTCCATCTTGGTGGAACTCATACTTTTCCACTCCCAGTCCTTCCCAGCAGCTCTTGCTAACTTAGTCCCTCATAATTCATTCCACAGGATCTCCAGCTCATTCTGAAAGCAGCATTTCAACCCAGAAACCAGAGCCAAGAGGGGAGAGGAGCACCTGCGGGCTCCCTGGCTGCTCACCCAGTGCCCTGTGGTTTACTTATGAAACAAACGGGGTGTTTGTGGAACACACCTGGTATTCTTATTTGAAACATTGTTTGCTTTGCCATTCTCCTCGCCATATGGAAAGTATTTTCTAAGTGATGAGTAAATCCAATTTATCAACTAGATTAAAAGCTTTAATTTTAGAACTTGATCATAGTTCCCTAAAAATACCATGTCTCCTGTCTGTGACCAAATATATTTTGGCAACTCAAAGTCCCAAATATGATGCTGACATTCCCCAGTTTTGGATTTTGGTTGTCTCTGCCCCTCAGTGGGCAGCCAGTAGTGGCTCAGGATGCCCAAGGAGGCCAGTGCACAATCAGGTGTGTGCGAGAGGAGGCGGCCGCGGCACTGCTCTCAAAGCCATCTCTGCCAAGGGCTCATATCTGCCCACGTGGCAACCCAGGCAGTGGTCAGAAGGTAGACGGCCGGGGAAGCAGATTGGAAAATCCAGAGACATCAAGCCAAGATCTCGTCACATGAAAGGCCAGGCAGCTGAGCCCAGTTTGGCATTCTCTGGAGCAGACACTCTGAAGCCTCCAGCTCCCTTCGGTGGGGCTAAGGAGTTGCATGGCACAGTGTGCCTTCTTCTGTAGCATTACCTGTCATTTCCATTGTGACATTATTTGTGTGAAGTCAGGATCTCTCCCCAGAAGACTGCGTGCTTCCGAATCCAGAGCTCCTGCCTGCTGTGCGGCACTGTCTCCACCCAGCGCTGCTTGGCCCATAGCAGACTGAGAGAGTGAGTGAGCAAGTGAGTGAGCGAGTGAGTGGCTGGAGAGAAGCTCCCACCACACCAGCAATGGCACCTCTGAGGGAAACCTGTTTAGTACAATTGAAGCAATCCCTGAACTTGCTTCTCCCCTGATGCAGACCCTTCTTTGCCACCAGCCAGATCCTGACAAAGCCCTCTGATGTCCAAGGCACTTGATACCAAGCCTTGGCCTGGGAGAGGCATGCTTGAGAAGCCTAGGTCTGAGCTTCCTTAATTGCTCCTCCAGGGACAACCCAAGGTGCTTGTGGGGAGGAAGGTGTCCACAGATGTCCGAGCTTCCAGTCTTCTACCTTCACCTTCTTGATCTCAATACGTGAGGGCCAGCTGCAAGGCTCTGTCACTCTTCTCTCCACTGACTTTGAGTGTGGACAGCTATCACATTCTGCAAGAATGCTCAGGAAGGACTGAAGCCAGCAGACCCCAGCTGAGGGCTGCTCAGGAGAGTGCCATGCACCTTGCTGAGGAAGGACAGGCATTTGTCAGCCATTCCACTCCAGGTGCACGAAGGCGCCCAGAAGCTTGGCCTTCTCCACACAGGCTCAGCAAAGTGCAGTGAGCTTCCCAGGACCAGCTTGGAACACCAGATTTGGGCCACAAATTATTTACACAGAAACGAGGGTGGGGACTCTCGTAACATGGCAATCTAGCAGAAATGTGAATAAAAGCTATCTGAGAATAATTTATAGACCAAAAGAATAAATGCCAGGGCAGCAAGATGGGCCCCTGTTTGCACATGAAGCTACCCATGAGGCTGGACTGCCAAGGGAGGGCCACAACCTTCCCTTGCAACGTGGCATTTTATTATTGTGTCTTTTCTCTGAGCCACACCCACACCACCACCATCCAGGGTAGGGTGAGTCAGCTCCCACACCACTGAGGTGTAGGGTGCTCCCTGGGGGGGACTGACCCTTCCTCAGGGACACTGGACAGCTGTGGGGTGCTTCCCTTGTCCACTGAAGCTTA
The DNA here is from genome assembly GCA_020662805.1 of Glaucomys volans. Classification (NCBI taxonomy): domain Eukaryota; kingdom Metazoa; phylum Chordata; class Mammalia; order Rodentia; family Sciuridae; genus Glaucomys; species Glaucomys volans. Next base: position 130,943 of record JAJEJO010002396.1, on the reverse strand, counting down.
GAAGAGATACAATGAACAGAGACTAGGAATCAAAAAGTCCATGGTTATCCCCAAACTAGCCCAGGTTCCCCTAACACTGGTGTGAATCACCAGAGCCCAGGGGATCTGGAGTCCCAGAGCTCATTATAATTGCAATAAGAAGCACATTTTTACTTTAATGGCTATTGATTCACATTCCAAATTTGCATAGTAAAAGAGGGGTCATGAAGTTGTTTGGACTCTCAAATCACTGTCTGCATAAGGTGCACCACAGAAGTTGGAGAAATACCAAGGAGAGGAGGGGATTCCTGGTAACTCTATAAAGGAGCTTTTATAAAGGAACGGCATCCATCATGTTGCCACCAATTCTGTGGCTAATACAGGGTTTGCAAAGATCTGCAATAAAATTTGAAACCTAAAATGTAGTTCTCAAAATGCATTTCAATACATCAACATTCTCCAGGATTTCATCAGCAGTTATTACCACTGTGTCCGCAACAGGGGGATCTGTTTAATAATGTCAATACGGAGAGTTCTCAGACATTCCAAAGACGGTGGCAGGAACCTCAGAAATCTGGTGGGGTGGGAGTTGAGGAACACATTTATGTTAAAAGAGGACAGGTAAGGTAAAATATATAATTATAAAAATTATATGCTTGTGTAACTTCTTGCATATATCATATTAGATAGGAAGGTGAGTGTTATGTGCTGCGATGGTCAGCACCGCTGGGTAAATGGAATCATTTTGATGAGAAAAAGAACAATAGGATTTTCATCTGAGAAAATCAGAAAAAAATCAGTCTATGTCAGTTCAGTACTTAAAAAGTAGAAAAAGAATCACCGATGACAAGATAATTCTAGAAAGAAGATTGGGCTGACATGAGAAATTTAACAATTGGATTGTCTTTGATGCTCTGTATTTCCAGGCTGATGGGGAATAATAGATACAATGGCTTTTATATAACAGTGCTTGGCAAAACCTGGACGCACTCCTCATGCCCAAGACGGGTGTTGCATGACCACTACAGTGCAGCCCAAATCCCTCTTCTCGAAACACACCTTTGCATCAGGACACACAGAGTGATTCAAGGACGCAAGGGGTTTTAACAGAAACCACCAAACATCAGATGTGCCTGGTAAACTCAGGCAGTATGTTTGGCCAATGCATTGAGCAGTGCTTGATTGTGGCTTGCTACAGTGGTAAAGGCAGATAAAATCTGCTGATATGTTGCTCTAATAACAAGTCAAGGAGGCAGAGAATAGAGAAAACACCCAGAAACAGCAGTCAATGGAACAAACTTCTCTTTGGAGAGCAGGCCATCATGGATTCTCTGGACTTAGGCAAAAGCAAGACAAAGCACCTGCCCATCAATGAATGCTGTATCCAGGCTGGAGTGGGTCACAGCCCAAGGGAAAGAGGCCGGAGCTCATGAATCTCACATAGTACAAGTTAGAATTCTTGGATCACATGTCAACTCTGTGATTAATAGTTTGAAAACCTTTCAAACTATCTTACCAGGTGGCTCTTCCATTTTGCCTTTCTTTAGGCAAACTATGAGGACATTTCTACATATCCTCACCCACATTTTATTTATTGTGTTCTATAACATCCATTGCCATGGGAGTCTTACTTTCCAACGAAGTGCAGTATTGTTATGATCGTGATTTAAATTTCTCTAATAATTAGCTATGTTGATTAGCCTTCCTTGTGCTTATTAACTACAAGTTTTCTTTAAAAAAAAAGGTCTATTGGTACACTTCCCCATTTTTAATTGGGTATTTTTGTTATTAGTTGTAAAAGATATTTATACGATATTGACACAGGTTCTTTTTCAGATATATAACACCAAACAAAAGTATTTCCCCTACTGCGTAGGTTGTCTTCTAAATTTCTTTTGCAGACACAAACTCTGATGTTGGTTTAGTCAGCATTTTCAACACTGTGACCAAAAGACCCGACAAGAACAATTAGAGGAGGAAAACTTTATTTGGGTATCATGGCTTGAAAGGTCTCAGTCCAAAGATGACTGACTCCATTCCTCAGGGCTCAAGGGGAGGCAGAACGTCATGGCAGAAGAGTATGGAGGAGGAAAGCAGCTGGGGACATGACACCAGGAAGCAGAGAGGGAGAGAGTTCCCCTCACAGGCAAAATATAACCCCCCATGACCCACCTCCTCCAGCCACACCCCACCTGCCTACATACCACCCAGTCAATCCCTATCAGGGGATCGATTCAATGATTAGGTTAAAGTTCTTATAGCCCAGTCATTTCACCTCTGAGCTTTCTTGCATTGCCTCACACAGGAGCTTTTAGGGGCACCTCACATCTAAACATAACACGTGATGATAGTAAAATTTTTAGGGTGTTTTGCATTCTTGTTTTTGTTACTGTGCTTTTGGAAACTACTTAAAGCAATTGCTTCTCAATCCAGGCTCTTGGAGATTTACTCTTATTTTTTTCCAAATATTTCGTACTTTCATATTTTATTACAGTGTCTATGGTTAATGTTAATTTTATGTATAAATGTGCGTTTAAAGTTCTTTATTTTTCAAGTGGATATATCCAGTTGTCTTTGCATTATTTGTTGAAAATACTATGTTTCTCCTATTGAATTTTCAGTGTGTACCTGGCAGTCCTTACATTAAATTTATTCCTAGATACTTTATTCTGTTTGGACCTACTTCAAAGAAATTGTCTTACCTTCCATTTTGAATTTTTTGTTGCCAATATTTAAAAATACGGTTGGTTTTCCTTTTTGAGTCCTAATTCCATGTCCCTGATCAACACATTTATTTAGAATGGTAATTTTTAGTACATAGCTTAGGATTTTCTATGTACAAGATTAGGTCATCTACAAATACAGATAGTTTTGCTCCTTTCTGACCAATATTGATACATATTATTCATTTTTATCTTTTAATTGCCCTCCCAAGAAATTCCAGTTCAGTGTTTAATAAAAGTCATACAAGTAGTAATTGCTGTTTCGTTCTAGATTTCAGGCAGTGATGTTTTGTTGCAGAAATGGAAACACCCGTCCTAAACTCCTGTGGAGTCTCAATCTTGAGGGGGGTTTGCTAAGTGAATAAAGCAACACAGAAAGGCCAGCACCGCGGGGCTCGGCTCGGGACAAATGTGGAGAGGGTGCATCCAGCAGTGGCTGCCAGCGGATGGAGGGAATGGACAGACTCTTGGTTTTAAAGGACACAACGGGATAGGGAGGTGAATGGAGGGGAGAGCTGCACAGCATGAGAAGGAGTTCAACCACAGAATGAGCACGTCAGCTGCCAGGAGGGTAAGTTGTGTGCTATGTGCATTTCACCACAATAAAAGTTCAAAAATATTTTACTGACAAAGGTCTTAGTCTTTCAACATTACAAGCAATACTAAATGTGGGGATTTTGTAGATGGCTCTTTTCAAGTTGAATACTCTATTCCTAGGTTATTAAGTTATTTCCCACAAAAGGGTGTTGGATTCTGTCTGATGTTTTGCTGTATCTTTTAAGATGATAATGTGTTTTACCTTTATTCTAATAACATAGTTTATTGCACCAATTCTTTTTGTGTGTGAGACCACCCTTCTATTCCTAGACAATCCCACCTGGCTGTTCCATACAATCGTCTGTGCATGTTGCTCTCCTCTTGCTGAGGCTGTTCCTGCCCTGGCATTCCTCCTGAGACCTCCGGGTTGCCCAGTTGTTTCTGCCTGCATTCTGTTCTTTCTCCCACACATCATGTTTGTGGCATGTGGCATGTAGTGTGTGGGCATAGGTGGCCAACTTTTGTTTCTATGTTAGTTTTATATTTATTTGCTTTGTGTTAATGCCAGGGTATTACTAACTTTTTAGAATGTCTCAATATATTCCTTTCTGTCAGTGAAAGAATTTTAAAAGATTGGTATTCTTTTTCTCCCACATAGTTTCCTATTTTTTCTGTGTTCATTTTTAGCCAACAAGTAAAACTTTTGTGCACACCATATACGTCATGTACAGGGTCATGTTTTGATATTTATAGACATAATAAAACATTTAAATCAAGCTATTTAACATGGATTGTCTTACAGGGTTGGCTCGGTTTCTTTTTCTTTCTCCTGTTTTTTGGGCGATTTCTTCTTCAACCTTGGGTCTTGGATTGATTTCACCAAAGAAGTCCTTTGTGTCAGGGCTTCTCATTGTAAAAGTTTACATTACAAGTTCCTCTTTGTCATATAGCAGATTCTCTCTCCTCCAGAGTCAGTCTCAGTGGCTAATTTATTTGTAGGAACTGGTCTTCTCTGTGTTTTTTTTTTTTTTTCTAATTTATTGGCATTCAGTTGCTCTTCTCATTCCTTTAAGACACTTTTTGCTTCTGTAAAGACTGTAGTGATGTCTCCATTTTCATTCATTGTATTTTTTTATTCATTATATTTTTTATTTCATTCATTATATTTGCTAATTAAAAATCATTTGTCTTCTGTATTTTTCTTTGTTTTGCAGCATTATATAAAGGCTTGTCAATTTCATTAGAGTTTTCAAAGAACCCCATTTTGTTTGTTTTTTACATTTTCCTCTACTATTTCTCTAATCATGATTTCACTTATTCCTATTATAATCTTTGTTATTCTTTCTGTTTGCTTTAGATTTAGTGTCTCTTCTTTTAGGCCTCCTGAAGCACCTGCTTATATCATTGATGTGAAACCTACTCTGCTTTCAATGCAGGTGGATATAGGCACAGGTCTCCCTCTGAGCCTGGTTTTTCTGGATCCCATACAGTTTTGAATGTCATGTCATTGTTTTCATTTATACTGAAGTGTTTCTGAATTTTGTTGTGATTTATTTTTTTATCTATTTTTTTGCTTAGCAATCAGTTCTTACTTATATACCATATATTTGTGAATTTCCCAAGTTTGTTTCTGCTACATTTTTAAATTCCATTTTCTTACAGTCAGAAAACTTCCTTTTATAGGACTCTCGTGCTTTATGCACAAATTGAGGCCTTTGGTAGGACCTGGTGTCCTCATAAGGAGAGACTTGGAGAACTAAGAGACACAGAGCAGGAGGATGTGGAGGATTGAGGCAAAGCATGGAATTGTTCTGATTCAAGGCCATTTCAAAGGCTCTTTACCCCAAGCCTTTTTTGAAACGGAAAAATCAAATTGAAAATTTCACCTAAGAATGGCTTTGCTACATCCAGAGCAGTGTGGTAAAATCTATCATGAAATCCCCGGTTGGTCGCTGAATATTTCCCAGGACTTGAATCCTCAAGAGAGCAGTTGAAGGTTAAAGGGTGACCCAGTGTGTGCTGGCTCCTTCCAAGGAGCCACAGCTCAGGAAAGCCCAGGTCATTGTGCATGAGGTCACCAATGTGCACACAAGTCAGAAGAGATGCACACCTCACGGCCCAGTAGCCCCAATCACGGTCTTGAGTCCTCATTTCCACACCTGCAGCTTCTACAGTTTTTCCCATCTCAGGGGTGACTTTTCTCTCTCTTGACCAAAAAACTGTCCTGAGATTGCCTCCTTTTCTCTATTTATAAATTAATAAATTCTAATGGCTGTACTTAAAAGTTCACAATGCTTTTATCTGTTTTCATAAATATCAGAGAAAAATATTGTACTCTGAGGTTCTTCCTGAATTCATACAGAATCTGATGAGACAGATAGCGATGTTCCGAGATACCTGTCCTGAGTGGAGCTGTGTTCAGTCTCTCTGAGGCAGATGCTCCTTGCAGAGGATGGCTTCAGGTTCAGAACCTGTCAGGGAGCAGCTGTAGGAAGCATTCCAGGGAGCAAGGAGCACAGCAGATAAGTAGCCAAGCATACCAGAAAGTAGAAAAGCTTGAGGCTTTGGCTAAAATTGGAGAATTTCAATTATCCCATAATATAGGCTCATGGAAACCTCTTGAAAGGGGGCCGAGAGCATAGCGCAGTCATGGAGCATGAGCCTCGCTTGCACCAGGCCTGGGGCTCAACACCCAGTACCCACAGAGGATCACTTGGAAACAACAGAGAGGATTTTTGGCATTGTGGGAATCTTGACAGGAGTTAGAGAAAACCAAACTATAGCTGCTCTTACGTCATGAGTCACACTGGCTGAACATTCTCCACTTGGGTTTTAGGAAATGGTTTCCATAAACAAAGAAGAAAAGACCTTCATACACTGCAGCCCAGAACAGAGCGGCAAGCTGGGCACGACTTGTGTCTGAAGCACCAGGACAGCCAACACGGTGGAGAAGCCTCTGTGCTGCAGATGCACCAGCCCTGGGGGGCTCTGGAGCTGCCTGTGGCCACCGGAAGAAGGCCCAGCATGAGTCCATGTGCCTGGGAGGCAGCCAGGAGCTCTGAAGGTGGTCTGGACAGCCAGGCCCACCCAGTGCCCCCATGTTGCACACGAGCTGTCCTGGTTAGCCAGGCCTGCACCCGTGAGGGTGTGTGAGCAGGGTGGCGAGGAGCTGAAGTCTCCAACTGCAGCTGGACCAGATCCCCAGGGCTCTGCCACTGTGAACCTCATGCACACAAAGGTGGTGGTCAGCACCCTGAGGCCATCCAAGGATCTTAACTCTTGTGAGTTAGTGGTCAGATTCCAGAGCCCTGAAACACCGAGTGTCTCTCGTGTCTCCTCATCTTCTGCAGGAAAGCAGGCTCCACGCTGCAGACCCCAGGTTCTGACATCTCCTTACTGGCCTCGGTGCTAGGGAGTCATGGGACGTGCAGGCTTTCCACACCCCCATCTTGTTGGCGGCATCTGGACAGCTGCCTGGTTGAACAAGGGGACCCCATGTTAGACTGAGGCATGGGAGAAAGGACTTGGGAGGGTTTCAGGGACAGGGACTCTAGATGTCCTTAGCACCTGTGCCTCCTTTCCTGCACCTCACCGCAATGGCTCCAGCTTTCCATGCCTTTGCATTCCATTTTCAATTGTTCTGCCTTGAAGTGCTATTCATCCCAAACAGCTGCAGTTTCTTCTTTTAGACAAATATCCCCAGGGAACAATTCAGTCTTCCTTTAAATGTATCGAATGAATTAATCTTTAATTGTACCAAAGCATGCCATATTTTTAAAATAATTGGATTATTAAGGGTCCTCATATTAATGAGGCCTCCTTATCTCTTAGCAGAGTCTCCCTTCAGCAGCTAGTAAGGCAGGGGCATTTGCTACCAAAGCCTGAAATTCAGTGATGCTTCTTGACCTCTGGCAAGAACTTTTCAGCTCCCCCTAAGTCACCTAATTAACTCTCTCCAGTGGCCACTGCCTCCATGCATATTTAATGCTATTTAAATACATTTGGTCGGTGGTGTTCAGCTCTCAAGGAAGGCAGCCCGGCTTGGCTTCCAGGGCAGGATGCTCTAATCCCACAGAGCCTTTTCCTGATGCTCTGCCTGTGTCCTCCTCCTCCTCTTTCATTTCTCTGTATCTTATTTGGTTTGCTAAACGCCTTTGCTGCTCGTTCAAAACTTAAAACACCCTTTGAAACCACTAGTGCACACATACAGCATGCTTCCCAGGCATGGTGTTCCGTGGCCCAGGATCTGTGTTCCTTTTCATGCGCTTGCACTTCTGAAGGGGAACCTCACCCCCAGGACTCTGTCTCTGGGGTTGCTTCAGTTATTAGGACTTCTGGGACAAGTCACAACCGGCTGCCATCTTCTACTGTGAAATACCTGAAAAACACTTGGTTGTAGAAGATGAGTCTCCCCCTGGGCACTGAGCTTTGTGCCTGGGATTCCTCCACGCCGATTGGGATTTGCCATTGGGATAAACGCAGAGAGAGGTCACAGTGTGCAGGGGTGGAAGTTCAGGCCTCTACTGAGATTCACTAAGAAGGAGATGAGGTCGTATGTTCTGGGTCATGGAGGAAATTTCATTTTATAAACAATTGGGTAGAGATTTGGGATGGGGTGTACGACCATTGTAAAATTTGATATTGAACAATAAATGGGATGGAGGAAACTGGCAGCAGATGTCCTTTACAGTCATTGTTTGTATTGTTTATGTGATTTACACACTAGCATCCTCCTGATTTTATATTTGAGGAACTTGTAGTCCAAGAAGGTAAACATGGTTGCCCATCATAACAAAAGAAGCACCAAGGTGGGATTTGAATTCAGTGCCCTGACTTCACATCTCACGTGTGCCCCTTGAGAAATACTGCTTTCTGCTCATTGGCTGCTACTTAGAGCTTCCCAATCAGCACTCTGCGTGCATGACAGCTCTCCTTTGAAAGGAGAAGGGCACTCTTACCCGCTGCCTCTCCGGCCAGGTCCTGGCTTCCAAGCCCACTGTGGTAGGGCACTCACTTTTCCTCCTGTCCCCATAAGTCCTCCTGTCCCCATTCTCTCTTTTCTGTCCCCCTTTCCTTCCTTCCTCCTTCCCTCCTTTCCTTTCCCTTCTTTGTTTTGTGACAGTAATTTTAATTTTTTCTGATAAGACTAAAATCACCACCACCAACAACAACAATGACAACGAAGCACAGCTACCTCATATTTCTAAGTAATGGAAAAAGAAACAAAAGCTTACCTCCAGAATTTTATCCTAGAAGACAGTGTTTACAAAACCACCCTTATTGTTTCAAATAAAATCATTCCTCCCTGGATGGCGTGGAATTTTCTCACACGTATCATGCGAAGAAAGGGACTTCCCTGGGCAAACATCTTCTCTTTCTCATCCTTCTTAGAAACACCTTCATGACAATTCTAGTGACAGAAGTCCGCCCACGTGAAGTGGACCTGCGCCTGGGCGGTGTGGTTAGACCAGGAGACGGCCTTGATGCGACGTTTTGTGATCATGATTCCAAATGTCAAAGAAGGGATTTTCCTGGGGTTTGGAGGTGCAGTGAGTGTGAGTGCGATGCCCCAGAGTGAACACGGGTGAGGGGCACTTTCCAGCTGCCTCACGGGACACCAGCTGCCCTGAGAGATTCTGCTTGAAAGTCAGGCTGACCGTGTTCCAGAGTGCAGTGCGCACGTGCTGCCCTCCGGACGTCCTCCCCAGGAGGGTGACCTGCCCTAACACAGGTCCCTCTGGGGGCACCGCCTCTTATTTTGAAGCCCATGGTAAGGAGACCCTGGAGTTCCGGGACTAGGCACTGTCTCCTAAGGGATTTCAGCAAAAGGCTAGATTAGGGTGACATTTTAGTCTTTAACAACATAATTCTTCAACACTTTTTTTTAAATCAGAGGAGTCATCTCTGTTTGTTTGATGTACATTGGAAAATGTTTTAGAAACTTTAAGAAAAGTTGATTATTAAAACTCAGAACCTGAGACAAGGCTTTTTTATAATGAAAAGGCGTTCGGTTTTGGGTTTTGCTTTGCTTACCGCACCCGGACCACAGATGGGGTATTTCAGTTATTCAATTGCTTTCAGATCGCTTTCTTCATTCTACCATATAAATACAAATTGGATGCCTTTCTTCAAAAGGAAAAGTAGACCTGCCATTGGTGGTGGAGTTGGCCGCGAGGACGTTGAGTGCCGCTGAGACTCAGGTGTGGCTGGTGGTGGTGCCCCCGTCCCCCCTCGGGTTGGATTGGAAGTAGGAGTCGGGTGCCAGGAGGGGACGTGTGTGCACCAGACACAGGTTTGGTAGTGGACTGTGGGCGAGTCTGCAAGTGAACCAGATCCAGGGCCTGGGCCTCCTCTAGAGCCAGGCCGCTCCCCCTTCGGCTCAGTGTCCCTCTCCTGCCATGTCCCTGCAGAGTCAGATGCTGTCTTGGAACCCAGGATTCCATCTCATCTGGTGGCTCATGTGTCACCTCCACTAAGGGAAAAACTCTCTTCCTCCCTGGTTTCCTGAGAGCTGCCTTTTCTCCATATCTAGGGAGTTTCAGTTTGTTCCACTTGTTGTGGTTTCTATTCTGCCTTCCATAACAGCAAAATGCACCCACATAACAGCAACGTGCTCTTGCTGGCGCTGAACCCTGTGGCTCGTGCTTACGTGCTGGGTGGAATGGGATTGTTTTTCTCCATTAACAGAAGCAGAGATTAAGGTTGAGATAGGCCAAGGCCATAGAGCGTGTAAACTACACACAGTTGACATTTCACAAATACAATGTGTATATACACGATATATATATGAATAAAATGTATGCACATATACACATATATATATACAAAATTTGTATATGCATATATGCAAAGATGTATCTTTCTTACTATAAATCATACAGATAACTTATCTCTGTATAATTTATAGTCAACAAGGATAAAGAGAGTGGGGGACAGAGGCATGGAAGGAAGGGCTGCCCTCTGAGACCAGAAGTGCTCCCCGGTCCCCGTGGCCTGATGACTTCTCTGGTCGCCTCGTTGTCTGCTGCTCAATGAGAGGAAAGCAGAGCGACCCTCTCGTCTGCAGTATCTCCCTCTTTGATGCACACATCTGCTGGTGCAAAGAGCTAAAGAAAATACGGTAGAAACACCAGGCCAATCTGTGCATGGAGAGTGGGAGAGTGAGATTTAACTTGAAAAGGAAATTCTGAGTCTTGCTATATTATTATCTACTTTAGGACTCTAAAACACACGTTGGCAGGAGCCCTGAGAAGTATATCCCCATTACCGTAAATTCCACTTAGATCATGATGGGGATTACTGCGAATCAAAAACCAAGCCCCGGTTCCGTGTGGAGCGGCCAACCAGCGCTGCAGCCTCATTTCCACTAATCTGGGGCTGCTGTGTGATCTTTGATCACACCAAGTATTACAGATGGAAAAGTACTCTTTTCAAATCCCCAACGTGTTTCCAACTGTCAATAAAATCCTTTTTAAGTGTCAAAAGCAATTGCTCTGGTTTACACGAATGCTGCTAACCATGGCAGTACATCTCAGGACTTCTAAAGCAAAACAACAACCAAATGGCATAACTGCGGGCCAGAATTCTGACAGGCACATTCACCCGCAGCTTTAAGGCATTAGGAATCCATTTCTAAAAATTGCCATTTATGTTAACTGCACTTTAAAGATTAGCTATTTCACTCAGAAATACCTTATCTGGGAGGCAAAAGAACCCCCACTTCAACCCTGAATTAAACAAACAAATCGTGCAGGTTACATGTCTAGCCAGATGTTTAAATTTGCACAGAAATGAAGGGTTCCCAGAAAACATGATAAACATTTTAATATTTGGAAGCATATGAACAAAGGATGTCTTCCATTTGAACGGTGATCTCAGTGAAATTGGATTCTTCCCCATAAATTATACAAGAGGGTGGTTTGCAGTAATTGATGTGATAAAGTCGCAGGTAGGAAGAGGCACAATTCCCTAAACTAGATAAAATAGGCAATTACTCTTGCCATCAGAGTGGCCGCCTCGATGGGGACGCTGCCCGGGTCCGAGCACAGGCGAGGAGCCCTGTTGCACTGGAGCCTGGGAGGTGCGCTGATTGTCTTTCCGGGTGTGCATGTATAATGAGCTTCTCCAACAAATGAAGGGGGTGTTGCTGGCAAAATGGAAAGTGGCGATAAACTATGTCCAGATGATTAATTCACCGGAACTCTCCATCACACGGCGACGACATATGCCCATCTCCTCTGTTGTCCCCTTGGAGATTTTCCTACTAAACGTATGTGCATATTTTTCATGCCACTGGTATTTGAATTGCAGCCTGCTCCCATGCAGAACATGAAACACTTCAAACTGCATAATGCTGACTAAATTATGAAGTCTCCAGTGGCCTGAGGTAGCAATAGCCATAATAATGAGTGCGCTTAAGTGGTTTGCAGGGATCCCCGCCCCTCACCGCTAATGCCCTCACTTACCAGGTGGGCGTATTTATTTTTTTCCTGCATAACATTGCTGACCACTTTGTGCTGGGGGAATGCAGTGGTCTGCCACCATAAATGTCTGTGGAAAGAGAAACAGCAGTGATGCCCGGTGCGTGACCATGGTGTGACTGGATGAAGCAGTCCTTTGACAAGTGATGTCACCTGTCATTTCATGTAAATATAGATAATACAATGATTCATGTGCTTGGAAGTTTGGAACCTTGGTTACTTTAAATGATTCTACCCACCTGTATATCTGAGATTGGTGTATCAACTCTGAATGATCTCTCAAAATTTATTTTGAATGAATCATATTTGAAGAAAATAAAAAATTAATAGTGAACACAAACATTTACTATTTAGCAACAAAAAGTATTTCATATTTAGGAATAAAAGGAAACAGACATTATTACCTCATGTACATGTATGACTGCATGACCAATGTGATCCTACAACATGTGCAATCAAAAAAATGAGAAATTACACTCCATTATGCATGATTTATCAAAATGCATAAATGCATTCTACTGTTATGTACAACTAATTAGAACAAATAGAAAAATTCAACAAAACGTGCGTTATTTTTAAAGGACGGCAATCTAGTTATTTTGGTCTCCTATTTCTATTTTGATTGTGGATGGTAACTGTGCATCTCCGTGGGCTGCATTTGCACAGGGAGCATTGCCCAGCTCAGGACAGGCAGCTGATCTGTCATCTCAGCCACCATTCCCTTGTGGTGAGGGCCTTCCAGATCCTCTCTTCTAGCTATTTTGAATGACACAATGCAATGTTGTTACATCCTGTAGTCAGTGTTCTCCGGGTCGCTTTCCATGCTGCGGCCCTGAGCCACACAGGATGAGAACACGATGGATCAACTCTGGGAGACAGCAGCTTTTGGGCCACTCGCCTCCACTGTGTGTGACACACCGCTGCCCAAGCCCTGGCCAAAGGACAGTTGTATAGAGGTCACAAGTCCTCTACCATGCACACAGGGTCAGCACAAACAGGACTCTGAAGGGAGGAGAAAGAATCAGCTTCAACAAAGGTCAGATAGAGAGCTAAGCAGGAAAGACGTGGTACCTGCCTGACCCCCAGTGGACATGTGTGTGTACCAGTGTGTGCTCACGCAGTGTGTGAGCATTTGGTGTGTGTGTGCAGGGGATGTGTGTGTGCATGTGGTGTGTGTGCATGCACTATGTGTGTTATCTGTGCAAGTGGTATGTGTGTATGTGGTGCATGTGTAAAATTGGAGTGTGCATGTACTGTGTGTGAAGGTGGTGTGTATGCATGTGGTGGTATGGGTTCATATAATGTGTGTGCATGTGGTACATGTGCACATGTGAAGTGTGCGTGTACTGTGTATGTGTGCATGCGGTGCATCTGCATGTGGCATATGTTCATAAAGTCTGTGTGTGGTATGTAAGCACATGATATTTTATGTGTGGTGTGTGTTCATGGTGTGAGTGCACATGTGATGTGTGTATGTGTTATGTGTACCTGTGGTGTGCATGTGTGCCTGTGGTGTGTGTATGTTACATTGCATGTGATGTGTGTGTGCATGTGGTATGTTTTCACGTGGCATGTATTTATATGCTGTGTGCATGTGGTTTGTGTGTGCGTGTGATATGTGTATCTGTGGTGCATGTGCCTATGGTTTGTTCAAATATAATGCATGTATGTATTATGTGTACACGTGTCATGTGTCCATATTCTGTATGTGTGCACATGGTATGTGTGTGCATGTTTACTGTGCATATGGTGTGCGTGTACATGGTAGGTCTGCAAGTGGCATGTGTTCTTATGGTGTGTGTGCACGTGGTTTATGTGTGCTGGTGTGTGTATGGAGTGTGTGTGCACATGGTTTTGTTAATGTGATGTGTGCACATGAATGCGCATGATGTGTGCATGTGGTGTGTGTGTAACTGTTATTTGTGCCTGTGGTATGTGTATGTATTATGTGTGCATGTGGTGTGTGTGTGCCTGTGATCTGTAAGTGCATGGGTGTGTATGTGTGCAAATGGTGTGTGTGCATGTGGTACGTGTGCATGGGATCCATGTGTGTGTACAAGGTGTGCATGTGCACTTGGGATGCATGTGAGATGTAGCGCATGCCCCTTTCGACTTACTATCCGTCCTCTTGGTCCTTGAGACTCAGGATTGGCAAACCCAGCCAACACCTGAGGATCCAAGTCTAGCCAGTGAGCTCCGTCCACCTGCACAGCCACAGTGATGGTGTTGGCAGTGGGCAGGAGGAAGGGGGGCAGGTGCCAACACTGGTCAATGCCACTCACCCAGGAGCTGAGTTGGGGAAGGAGGTGTGCTCTGCTATTGGACTTTCCACCTGATGGCAAGCCTGAGGGAACTGGGTCCACTTTTGTTTTGAATGGGAAGATATCGGGACACAGGGCTGACACAGGAAAAGAAGCAAGAATACCGACGATGGCTTCGTGCAGTAGGTAACTACGCCCCAGACCTCAGTCTGCTTGATCCAATAGATGTTCTTTTATGCTTTATCCAGTTTGGGCTGATTTTCTGATTTACAATCAAAATAATTCTAACCACTTTAGCCCCTTCCCTTTTATGTAAATCCTATGAGAACCGAGGCTTGCAGTGAGGTCTCAGTTGTCATCAGGAGGTGATAAATCTCCCATAACTTCGTGACAGCAAAATAAGAGGAAAAAGAAAACAACAAAAAACAGCCTCTCCCAGAGCGAAGGGATGCGGCAGCTCTGGCTCAGACCTACACAGACTCAGAACGTCCAGAGGAAGGCTTAGGAGAACTCGCCAGACCTGAGGAGTGCTTCCAAGAAGAGTTCCAGACACTCAGAAAAATTCCAGAATTTCAGCCCCAAACTAAACATGTCTGCCTTCCACCCAGTTCTTCCAACATGGCCTTCCCAGGGTTCTAAACAGGGTGTTATCTGGTTTTCATGGGGTACCAAGACAAGCACTTCTGCATCTGCAGAGGGGAGGGGAGTGTGGAACTCAGGAAGGACTCCATGGCCTGAGAGCGTAAGCTGCACTTCCTGCCCAGCACAGGAAGTGCACATCCAGGGGTTCCCGAGATGCTGGGAACTGGGACTAACAGAACGCTTCCTCAGAGGATGGCAGCCCTCTGGATCCCAGCACTTCAGGTAAAGGTGAGCATGGGTCAGCCCTGGGAACACACAGGTAGAGGTGACCATGGGTCAGCCCTGGGAACACACAGGTAGAGGTGAGCGTGAGTCAGACCTGGGAACACACAGGTAGAGGAGAGCATAGGTGAGCCCCAGGAACACACAGGTAGAGGTGAGCGTGGGTCAGCCTCAAAAGCACGCGTCCAGGCACAAGGAGACTTGCAAGCATTACTCCCCTGAGGAGGAGTGAGTGAGGAGAAGAGACCTCTGGCAGGACTTGAGTGTGGTTTCTGGAGCCGCCTGCCATGGGGACGACATCTACGCTGCAGCTCTCTCTGTCCTCCTTCCCTGTTGGCTTTGCCTAGAAAAGTGAATGAGGACGTTGAGCCAAAGATTCAGCTAATGAGCTCTTCTTTCCGCTAACGCAGGCCTGCCCAGCCTCCCCTGCTCCTCCTCTGGGAGGTTGAGAGTCTCCATCCATTCAGTCCACCTTGCAGTGCGTGGCTGGCACACAGAGCCACTCCCGCTCAGCAGCCCTCACCCAGCTCCAGTCTGAACCAGGAAGGTCTTCAAGGCGTGGTCCCAGCTTGGTGCAGCTGGCAGCTGGTGGGAACTTCACAGGTGGGGCATGGCGGAGGCCTTTTAGTCACTGGGGCGTGCCCTTGAAGGGGACAGAGGGAACCCAGCCACTTCCTCCCTCTCTCCTTCATGACGCAGCCTTGAGGTGAAGGGCTTCGTGCCAACATAACCTGCTTTCATGACACTGTGCCTCGCCCCGGGTTCAAAAGCAGACAGGGTCCATTGACCACAAAGGAAACATCTGGAACTGTGAGCCAAAGTAAGCCTTTCTTCTTATGGTTTGATGGTGTGGAGTGTTTGTTGCAGTGACAGAAAGCTGACTGGCACACCCCACCGGCTGTCCTGCTCTTCCTCCACCCCAGGTGCCTGCATCTTCTTACTCTCTTCCATGTCCCTTTCCTCTGTCAACGTCAAGAGGCTCATGTGTAAGGGTTCATGACCAGGGATGGTGGGGAGCCTGGGCAGAACAACCACCCCTTTTCTTCTCCATTTGAATGTTTTCCTTTGAATACGACATAAGGAAAGCCACCGGGGAGAAGAGAGGACTCAGCTGCTCACCCACCCACTGCTTGGAGGCACCACAGCCTCTGGTTCTGCAGAGGCCCTCAGAGGGCAGCTCCTGGTGGGAGAATGCTTTTAAGGTAGAGCCCTGAAGGGGAATCACCAGGCCAAAGGGTGCCTACACTTTAAGCTCAAAGAAAAATTGATGGGTCTAGCAAAACAAGGGGGAAGGCCCGTTCTGCATTCACCAAGAGAGGCCACCAGACTCGCAAATCTCTGCCAATCTGATCCTGTAAAGATATTTTACATTCATTTTATTTTGTATTTAATTTTAATAATAATTTAATTACTCCTCCACCTATTTAGAAAGTCTTTCTTTTTCCAAGAGCTCTCTGTATTCTTTGATAAGTTTTGCATGGTGCTGATCTTTATCTCATTGATTTATGGAAGTTTCTCATATATTAGTCCTTTGATATGAGTTATGAATGTTTTCCCCATTTGTCATTTGGCTTCTGACTTTGTTTTTGTGATTTTTTAGCCATGAATATTTTATTTAATACAGTAAGTCCCATCAGTTCTTGTCTTTGTGTCTTCTGAGGTTTGTTTCACTCCTGGAAATATCTTTCTCATTATGCAGTGATATAAAAAATCCACCAGCCGGGGAAGGTGGCTCAGTGGTAGAGCACTTGTCTGGCCTGCATGAGGCCCTGGGTGTGATCCCTGAGCTGGAAAGGAAACATACATCTGCGTTTTCTTGGAGCATTCCTGTTGTTCAATACTACTTTTGAAATCAGCATATGTTTTACGTATTTGAATTTATTTTGGTGGTGGACATGGGGTTGAATCCCACTCTACTTTTTCAAAAGCTCTCTGCTTGCTGATACAATTATTGAATACTCTGTATTTTCTTCCGTTGACATGATGAAACCTTTATCACAAGCTACACATTCATCATCTTTGTGATATTTATAAATATCATATTCATCACACTGTGAAACTGGCTTGTGTACCCGAGACATTCCAGGATAGGTATAAAAGCCTGGTTGGCAGTGCTGATCCCCTTTCCCTTTCTGTGAAGTTTCCATGATCCTGGCCATGTTCGCTTGTTTCTCCATGTGACCTGCAGAGCCAGGATCTGCAGCAGAGCACACACAGGCCACTGCGTGGTCCTGACTCAGTGGGGCTCTGGGGACGGGCGTCCACCACAGCATACCTCAGTCCTGCGATACCAACTCCAGCAACAGAAAGCACATTTCCTTTCGTCACCACCCACTGTCCTCCGCAGCAGCGTGTGCGTGGTCTGTATCACCTCCTGCCTCTAGGCACTTCTGTCCCCCTCTCCAGTATTACCATCCTGTTATTCTACCCAATGTTCTCATTGTCTCTTGAACCTTAAAATATCCAACTTGCTGAATTTCCACAGCTGCAGGTAATAGGTCAACCCTAACTTCATAAAATCAGTATTAACAACTTCCTTCTGTATCTCAGAAACCCAGAATCAAACCTGGAGCCAGGCTCTCCCAACACCCACCAAGGCACCCTGGAGAAGCTGTCCACACCTGGGCTAGCCCCCTTCATTCACTTGCTCATGCATTTAATTATATGTCCAGTTCGGGTTGAGTAAGGATAGTGTTTTGACAACTTTCTGTCCCTATGATCACTGTTGAGTTTTGATATTTCATCTCTATTGGGATTATTGTGAAGAATTTAAAATTTCCTAGAAAACATTTTGTTCTGTGTTTCAAAATTTGAGCAACTTAGCTCACTTTCACTCTGAATTTCTGCTTAGTTTACCCATTATTGCTTCTTAATTTACAGAAATGTACTTTTATTTCATCTTCCACCTTAAAAATCAGCTAATCTACAATTAGTTCTTGGTGTTAATTGTTAATACCATCATTTAATGATTTTCTAACTTTTTAATTGTCCTCATAGGCAATTTTTCCACAAAACCTCAAAAGACTTACTCCAGGCCACAAGTACTTTACAAAACTATAGTATTTGATCCTATGAAAACCATCCTATAAATGAGGAACCCAAGACACAGTGTTTTGAGGTCCAGCTGATGTTTGGGTGACAACGTCAGATTTGGACCCTTGTGGTCAGAATTCAGAGTTGGTTTTTTTCTCCATCCCTGTCCCTTGCACTGTCCTTGAATTCATTTTATTTTTCTAACTTGATAAATACACAAGCGTTTGAACCTGTGTATGTATTCTCTATCAAGAACTAGAGGGCCATGTCAGTGTCTCTCATTCTTGGTTTCTATATTCTTCTCGAGCTGTGAACGCTTTGCTCTATAATTTCAGTTGTACTTTATAGAAATCACAAGGACTCGCAACCCTCTGACTTCCTTGTTGGATATAATTAACCAAACAATGACCTCAGCAAGCCTAGTATGTCCTGCTGGACAGAAAGCCTTCCTATGTTCACTGACACAGTTCACAGCTTTTCTCTCCTGTGGTGTTAGTTGTATTTCTGGGAGGTTCACTTTAGTTTGATTTTGTTTTGAGGTCCCATCTTTATTATTTTCCATTTCTGAATGGAAAGCATTTAAGTGGGATAGGTGCTAAGTCATTCTGTGTAAGAAATAACTTTTCACAGCTTATTTTGTTTTGAGACTTGCTGTTACTGTTATCCAGGAAAGAGGAGGTGACTTACCTATGGCATTTATTATATAATAAACATGATGCAAATCACGTTCAGCAAACATTTTCATATCCTCTAAGATCATAAAGAACAATTTAAGATACATTTATTTTCTGTTTTCTTTCTTTCCTCTTTTTTTTTCCTTTTTCTGAAGTACAGAAAATGAGAAAGAATTATTTCCAGATGGAACATGACTGACATTTGGATGCCTCCTGCAATCATTCTGGAATGTGGACGAGAATCAAGAGCTCTGACACACCCTTGTGGTCTGAAGCTAAAGTCTCACACTTGCAGATCTTACAGAAGGACTGGAAATGGACACTGAGCAGCCCCACTCTCTGTGTGTTGGCCAGGAAGGGAGGCTGACCCCATGAGTCCCCAGCACACGGCCATCCATGAATACGTGGGCACCTGGTGAGCATCACCCTGGCCCAGGGAAAGCGCCCAGCACAGGTGAGAAGGGCGGTGGTGTTGGTGGCCCGAAACTGACTGTGAGGCGATCAAGCCTCAGTCCGTTCACAGTGTGAGAAATGTGGCCAATAAACAGCAGCACCCATACACTGAAGGGCTTTGCAATCACGTGGGATAGAAGAGACCAGGAGGTGCCAAGTGTGCAGGTGTGTTCCAGACTGAGAGAAGAAAGTTGGACTGAGCAGACCAGATGTGGTTCTGTCCCTAGTTCCATTGCTCACAACCCAAGGCCAATGGTGAACAGCAGCTAGAGGCAGAGCCCCGGCTTCTACGATGTCTACACTGCATTCCTTCAGTCCCAGACCCAGACCCATGATCAATGCACTTAAAGGTGATCTCTGGAGCCCATGAGGCCACCAGCCAGGAGACCAGGGGTCCCTGGTCTGGAGATTGGCTACTGAGGCCATGTGCTTTTTTGGGGTAAGATGAACTCTTTTCTCCAGACGGTACAGAAGGGGAAGCCCTGGTGAACACAATTCAACAGATAGGGATACAAAGGAGAGGGAGTGAGCCAAGGAGCAAGGCCCAGGAGCAAGGGGAGTTAGGGATCATGCTCCATGGGGGCATGACTTGTTAGCAAGGGGGCCAAAAGTGCTGTACCTTTCATAGGAAAAGGGCAGGAAAAGAAGGAGGCAAAAGCAAAGGACCAACAAAATTCATATCAAAACTGTAGACTTAAATGCAATGATTTTAATATGGATGATTTACATCAAGTCAAAACATTTTGATAGACAAATAAGATAGAGATTATTGTGAAAAAATACTTCTAAATAATTTTTTAAATACCTGAGACATAAATGGAACATTACATGCCATGTAACATTGGGCAAGGAAAAGTCAAAGAGTTAATATTAACCTAAAACAGAAACAGCAAAAAAGCAAACTTCAAGAGGATGACTATTGCTGGAATGAAGAAAGGCATTTCATAATCATCAAGATGTAAAATGATAAAGACAGCATCCCACCTACACATATAATAATTCAATGTTAGAGCCAGGCATGCTTGTAATCCCAGTGACTATTGAGGCCGAGGCAGAAGGATCACAAGTTCAAAGCCAGCCTCATCAACTTAGTGAGGCTCTAGGTCACTAATGAGGCCCTGCCTCTAAATCAAAACTTAAAAGGGCTGGGGATATGGCTCAGCAGTTAACCACCTCTGAGCTCAAACCCCAGCACAGAAAGGAAAAAAAAAATCAGTATCAGGGCTTCAGAAATCATAGAACAATGGAAAGAACTGAAGGAAAGAGAAAATGCTACAATTACAGTACTGGGCCTCAGCACATCCTCCTTAATACTCAGTCAGTCTTGTAAACAGAAAATGAACAGGACTCAGAAGACAGGAGAAACGCCATCAATGAACAGCCCCAGTGGGTACTCCTGGGACACTGAGACCTCTTCACCCATGACAGTCAAGACCAACCCTCCAAAGCATACATGGAGCACCCTCCAGGTGAGAAGCAGAGCCCAACATTCTTTAGAAATAAAGTCCAAGCATATTCTCCAACTACAATACAATTAAAGTGGAAATTAATTTCAGCACTCCACAAAACTCCCCCAAAACTTGGAATAAATAAGCCACATTTTTCTATATCCCAGGGAAAAGAGAAGCATTCAGAAATGAGTAGAAAATATTTTGTGTTGGGTGACAGTGTAAGGGGGACAAGAGGAACGGAAGAAGAAGTAGCAACAGGTAAAGATGGCACATGGTGAAAATGGTGCTGAGAGGGCAATTGGAAGCATTGGAATTCTTATCCTGAGAGAGGAAAGATTTCAATTCAGTGAAGCACCCATCAAGCAAGGTGGAGTAACAGTAAAATAAAACAGAACTTCTATAAATGAGAGAAAACACTGGGCCCTGGACTCTGAGTCTGGTTTCTTTCACTTAGCATGGTGTTTCCAGTTCCATCCATTTACCAGCAAGTGCCATCCTTCCAGTTTTCTTCCTGGCTGAGTACAACTCCATTGTATATATATACCACGTTTACTTTACCCATTCATCTGCTGAGGGAAGGCCATGAAGATAGAAGGGAGATCAATGGAGTAGAAGATGGGAATTGAGGAGGGAGGAGGGATGAGAAGAGGAGCAGTAAAATGAAATTGGTCAAATTATACTGTGACTATGTGAGTATGACAGAGTGAATTTCACCTTCAGGTATGTCTATAAAGCACTAATTAAAAAGAAAATCTATAGGAAGGAAGACCAGTAGAGGAAGGGAACAGGGTAGGGAGGGAAGGCAAAGGGGGAGCACTGGAGCCTGGAGTGGAGCAAATTGCTTGCATGATTACATCAAAATTCCCCCCAATAATATGTATAACTAGAGCACTAATTTAAAAAATGCAGAAATCAGCAAAATTGGTAACAGAAAAGTAATTGAGAAAACAGGTAAAACTAAAAGCTCATGTTCAGGAGAAGTGAAAGAAGGAATTTGTTCTACAGGTTGCCCTGAGGAAGCATCCTTCCTGCGGAGGAGCCAGGGGGTGGTGGGCTCTGTGGCCACCACCTGGGTGAGGACAGCGGCTCCCTGGGCATCAAACCAAACCGTGAATGAAGCAGCTTGAGCGCGCCAAGATCTCCTCGCAGTTAATTACACAAGAGCGCCACCTGTGGAAGGAAGGTGGCATTGCAGGTCGAGAGCGAGTGGTCCAAGCGCACCTCCAGCGTCTGTGGTCCAGCTGCGAGACGCTGGGAGCCTCCCGCGCCCACAGGAGTGACCAGAGACACAACGGTTATCAGAGGTAAAGCATCACATTATTCACAGTCACAAAGAAGTAACGCTCTCAATATGCGAGAACTGGAAACTGACCAATAAGTCGGACCTGTGAAATCAAGAGACTCCAATAAAGCAGAACATCATCATGTTACGGCTTCAAGGGGAAACAACAGAAAAATCACATGCGATGTGGCATCAAGCTTATGAAAAGGTGTGCGGGAAAGACCTAAAAGAAATCCCTGGTTCAATCGATGAACCAGGTAGCAGGTGTATGGCTGGTTTTAATTTTACCCTCTACTTTTCCTTCAAATGCATGATTTCTGCACTTACACGATAAAACTGTTTTAAAGTTCAATTTCACTAAAATAATCACAAGGTAGATATGGAACCCACTGTGAAATACTCTAACCTGCTCACGCCTCACTAATTTATCACTTGGTGGTTGCGTGTTTATTAGTAACTTTAAAGTCCAAGTAGTGCTCTTCACAGCTGAATGCACATAAAATAAGTAAAATTAGAAGTTAAAGTGAATAATCTGATTCACATATTCCAGAATCTTTAATGTAGACTCTCAGCATATAACATGTGGATAATATTTTAGAAAACAAAAAGCAGTGTGGTCACCTGGGAAAACACTTTCCCATGTCCAGCCCAGACAGCTTTGGGAGACTCTCCCTCCTCCCTCTGCAGGCAGCTACTGAAGGCTGAGAGGGAGGCTGATCAAGACCCAGGCTGCAGATTGAGAACTTTGGGTTCAAATGCCACTTTTTTCTCCTTGGTCTGGGGACTTGTCTGGACTCTCCAATTGCCTTTCCTTTGTGAGTCTCACTTTCCATCTGCAAAATGAAGCCAGTAACCCCAAACCCTTGGGTTTGTAGTCAGAATTCATGAAAAGAACTTTTTACAGTAACAACACACACACACAGTTCTGAATTAATTACAGAATCCGTTGTGCATTCATAGAACACTACTCTTCTTAGCATTTGGAATGATGAAGATGATGCAGTTGTGTGTGTGTGTGTGTGTGTGTGTGTGTGTCATGTTCTGGGCACTGTGGTGAGCACAAGACAGTCATTACTTTCCTTACCTTTATGTCATATTCAATGTACAGGAAAGGAAGCTGGGAACTAAGGTGGAGAAGAACTGGGGTCCACCTGACACATAAACAATGGCAATCACCTGTTACATTAAAAGCACTGAAATGTTGAGGTATGTTCCTACTCTACCCAATTTTCTAGAGTTTTGAGAATGAAGAGGTGTTGTATTTTATAAAATGCTTTTTCTACATCTATTGAAATTATCATATGATTCTTAACTTCAAGTCTGTTGATGTGGTAAATTACATTTATTGATTTCTGAATGTTGAACCGACCTTACATCCCTGGGATGAAACCCACTTGATCGTGGTGCACTATCTTCTTAATATGTTTTTGTATGCAATTTGCCAGAATTTTGTTAAGAATTTTTGTGTCTATGTTCATTAGTGATATTGGTCTGAAGTTTTCTTTCCTTGATGTGTCTTTGTCTGGTTTCAGTATCAGGGTGATACTAGCCTCATAGAATGAGTTTGGAAGGGTTCCCTCCTTTTCTATTTCATGGACTACTTTGAGGAGTATTGGAATGAATTCTTCTTTGAAGGTCTTTTAGAACTTGGCTGAGAATCCATCTGGTCCAGGACTTTTCTTGGTTGGTAGACTTTTGGTGACTTCTTTTATTTCAGTGCATGAAATTGATCTGTTTAAATTGTATATGTCCTCCAGATTCAGTTTGGGTGGATCATATGTCTCTAGAAACCTGTTGATATCTTCGAGATTTTCTATTTTGTTGGAGTAAGATTTTCAAAATAGCTTCTAATTATGTTTTATGTTTCAATAGTGTCTGTCATGATATTTCCTTTTTCATCATGAATTTTAGTAAGTTGAGTTTTCTCTCTCCTCATTGTTAGTGTGGCTAAGGGTTTATCAATTTTGTTTATTTTGTCAAAGAACCAACTTTTTGTTTTGTCAATTTTTAAAATTGCTTCTTTTGTTTCAATTTCAATGATTTCAGCTCAGATTTTAATTATTTCCTGTCCTCTACTACTTTTGGTGTTGATCTGTTCTTTTCTAGGGCTTTGAGCTGTAATGTTAAGTCATTTATTTGTTGACTTTTTCTTCTTTATTAAATATGCCCCATGTGAGATGGGAGAGGATGGGGGCAGGAAAAATAGACTGAGACAGACAGTACTACCCTATGTAAATGTAAGATTATATGAACTGTGTGAATAGAAAATAAATTTAAAAAAATAAAAAATAAATAAATAAATATGCCCCATGCAATGAATTTTCCTCTTAGTACTGCTTTGGTAGCATTCCAGAGATTTTGATATGTTGTATCATTTTTCCCGTTTACCTCTAAGAATTTTTTTTATCTCCTCCCTGATGTCTTCTGCTATCCATGCATCATTCAATATGTATTATTTAGTCACCAGGTGTTAGAGTAGTTTCTGTTTTTTATTTTATCATTGATTTTTAATTTCATTCCATTATGGTCTGATAGAATACAAGGTACTCTATTTTTCCTTTCAATAGATGAATGGATAAAGAAACTGTGATACATATACACAATGGAATATTATTCAGCCATAAAGAAGAATGAAATTATTATGGCATTTGCAGGTAAATGGATGGAGTTGGAGAATATCATGCTTAGTGAAATAAGTCAATCCCAAAAAAACCAAAGGCCAAATGATTTCTCTGATAAGTGGATGATGATACATAATGGGGGAGGGGGGAAGGCAAGAATGGAGAAAGGATGGATTGTGTAGAAGTATGAGGGGTGGGGAGGGGGCCAGGGCAAGGAAAGATAATAGAATGAGACAAACATAATTACCCTACGTACATGTATGATTACACAAATGGTGTGACTCTACTTCTTGTGCAACCAGAGAAATGAAAGTTGTACTCCATTTGTGTACAATGAATCAAGATGAAAAAGAGAGAAAACAAGAAAAGCACTGGAATGCACAGCTGCTTTAGATGCCTTTCCTCAACCATTTTTCATCTTGAAATTGCTGTTTCCATGGTCAGAGTTCTGAGTGACAGCAATACTTAGGAACACAACTGTCTCCTAATAGTGAGAAGAAAAGGAAGGAAGAGGAAGACACAGGGAGAAATAGTGAGAAGAAAAGGAAGGCAGGGGAAGACAGGGAGAAAGAGGCTGAGACCAAAAGAAGAAGAGAGTCCTAAACCAGGATAAGGAAATTAATAAAGTTTTGTAAAATAAATTAATAAAGTTTTGTAAAATAATAACACTTTGCAAAATATATCAGTATATTATTTGATGATGCGTATAATTTGCAATAGAGTTCAAATAATCAGTTAAACCATTGATCCCATTCACTAATTATTTTGTTTGAAAAGAAAAATAAAAATCATAGGCATTTCCAACTGGCAAGGTGGCATTTGACTGTAATCCCAGCTATTGGGTGGCCAAAGCAAGAGGATCACAAGTTCATGGCCAGCCTCAGCAACTTAGTAATACCTTGTCTCAAACTAGAAAATAAGAAGGGCTGGGGATGTGACTCAGTGGTAAAGCACCCCTGGGTTCAATCCCCAATACCAAAAATAAAAAAAGAAACTTGAACATCACAACTGCTTTTAAATTATACAAATGCTGCATGAGTATAGTGTTTAAAAAAAAAACACAGAATTTAGTTATGTGGCTACCTCAAGGAATTATTAAACAAATATTCACAGAATCTGGAACTTTTACATACAGCATCAACTGCAAATATTAATATGCACTACTGTGCAAATGTTAAGGTGGATGCACTGTGTTGAGTACATTTCCTAAGCTTGAAACAAATAAACTAAATAATTATTTTCAAATAATTCATCAGTGGTAAGCAGGATTCCCCTCACTAAAACATGTATTATGGAATAATTACAGTTTTAGAAGGAAAGTATGATGGAATACACATTCTAGACTCTTGACTCAGCTTTGTGGTTGAACCACCAGAAGCTGACTTCCAGGATGACCCCAGTTTCTTGGTGTCATTGACTAATGTCTTCTTTAGACACAGGTAGTTTAAATTAAAGTGCTGATTTTATGGTCACATTCACTAGAAAAAATAAAGCAGAACAAAAACAAATAATTAAAAATTAGCTCTTCAATCCCACCTCCAAAATTCTCTAGTTTTTGTTAAATCCAGCTAGTACTTTCCTTCTCCTACGTCATTAAGAAATATTGCAAAATTACAGGACAGATTTCTAAAATTAAATATTACTGGAGATTTCTAATAATCTGAAAATCTTTCTGTGAAATATTTTGAAACTATTTTTTTTCCACTTTAGTTTTTTGGTTAGAGAGTTTCTTATAGAGGAACATTTGTACTATTTATTATAACAAAATTGCACAATAATGGAAACTAGCCTAGCATGTATTTTCAAAGTGCCTTCTCTTCCTAGGAAAAAAAGTTTCTTTTTACTCCCAGCTAAGGTCTTGCTCTAAAAGCTTGAAAGGAAGCATGACGCATGCCTTTATTTGCAATTGGCCACTGGAGCTCCAGGAGGGCAGCCCCTCTGGCCCTCAGCACCTCCTGGCACAGCTGTAAAGTCCTCTGTTTACAAAAGGAACAGTACTACAAGCCGGTTAAGGTGACCCTCTGTTAAGAATTTAGCATTTATTGCAAAGGCATATTGCCTTTGGGCTGCAAAATATTTTATTGTGAACTTTCTTCTTATTAAATATTTTGTAAATATTTCCCATTACCCTTTTTTACAAAACCAGTTCACCATATCGACTACATCAGCTGCATTTTGGACACTTCTGCTTCAATTACATTACCAGCTAAAACTGCCCATAGCTGATCCAGCAGATGAGTGTCACGTGTGCCATTGTCTTGATGACCTTAGACTGGGATCTTTTTTGTTTTGTTCTGTTTTCACTTTTCCCCTCAGAAGGCCGGGTAGCCACATCATCAACAATCAGACCTCTGTAACCTTTATTTAATGGCATGTTTGATTAAATATCTTTATCTACTATAGGATCGATAGCCCCACGTCTGGACACATACATCCATGGGAAGTGGTATCTGCATATCAAAGACACTTGCCTGCCCATGGCTACTGCTGTACCGTTTGCAGAAGCTAGGATGTGGAATCAAACTAGATACCTACCAGCAGATACAGAGATAGAGAAATTGAGGTATATACACATAGGACACAATTCAGCCATCAAAAAGTGTGATATTCTATCATTTGCACCAAATGGTGGGACTGGAGGACATTATGTTAATAATATTGCATTATCTCACTCATGAAGATGCTAAAATTGTCAGTGTGAATGTAGAGTAGTGGTTCCTGCAGTCTGAGAAGGTGGAGAGTCATGGAGAGACAGAAGTTGGAGAACAGGTGCCAAAACACAATTAGATAGAAGCAAGGAGCCCTGGTGATCTGCAGCACAGATTTGAATGACCTGACTTGGTCAGTATATATGGTGCACTTGTATTTAAATATCACACTGTGCCCCACAAACAGACATGCTTACATAGAAGTCATATGTAAATGACATACAGTATATATAATCATGTGTTCATCAAATATTAAATATTTGAGGAAATGGAAATGCTAACTACTGTTTTGATCATTGCACATGGTACATACATATCGAATTATCTCACTGTGCCTCATAAATTCATGCAATTAAATAATAATTAATAAAAGGAATATTTTAGGGTTGAGCAGATGAGCCTTCAAGTTCTCTAAGACTTTGCACAGGCATATGTCCATGAATAACTTGCTAAGCATTGCATTACTGAAACAAATACTAAAATCCACAGTATGTTGGAGACCTGTTTTCTCATCCAATGTGGGAGAGTTGACCTGATGTAACTGCTGCTGATGAGAAGGCATTGCTACAGTAACTGAAGGTTTAATCTCCCTTTGCTCCTGTGCACAGGACAGCATGCACTCTGCATATTAACAAGCCTTTTCAAACTCTGGTAGAAATGCACAGTTTATTGCATGGCCGGGGTGAAGAGGTGCCACCATGTCCTGGCTGCTTCTGTTTGGATTGCTTTGCTGATTGGAGTGGCCTCATGTGGTCACTAGCTCACTTCTCCAGGCATACAATGCAGAGAGGGTAAGAAACACTGTTTAAAATAGTGGCTGCAGTCATCTGAATTTCAAATAATCTGCTTAATAGTTGTAGGCATATGCATCCCCTTCTTGACAACCATAATCAGGTCATCATGCTGTTGTGTGGTGGTTGACAAAGGTCCACATATGAGCATTTTCTTGTGGCTTTCCCCAGCACACTTTATTAGGAATATTCTGAAGCCCAAGCTTTCACAGGACTTGAGTGACTCCTTTCCCCTGCACATTGCACCTGTGAGCTGCATTATGACACAACACCACAAATTCAGGGCATGGACAGCAGTGTCTCCGTTAGGGAGCAATCCCTCCATCCCTGGGACACCTGAGTCCTTTCAATCACAGGTCATCACCCTACTTTGACAAGGGGTGGACCGAAGTGTCAGTCCACATGATAACAATCCAGCTTATAGAGGATACATAGTTTTGAGATTAAAGTACATGTTAATAGAAAGCGTTGAGTTTTCTTCCTGCGTCCCTGTGAATCTGGCAATTTGAGTCATGCTCACATCCTACTTTGAAGTCAGTGGTGTCAATTTTTTTTATGAAACCCAATACCTTAGATTTTCAATCTTTAGAGTCAAAAAAATCATCCTCTTTTCCACGAAGCCTGGTGTGGCAATTCTGGATTCCACTTTAGTCAACAGTGTGATGCTCTGACAGCAGGTAAAACAGGGACAGCTCCCCGCTCCTTCATTTGAAGCAGATCCGGGTGTTTTTACAACTGTGTAAATTACAGGTTTCAGCCAAAGGTGTCTTTTACATCCTGAAGCTGCCAATCTCTTCTCTCTAAGCATCCGGGAGGAGCAGATTTTATTCACGTTCAGAGTTCTCCACCAAAACAGCCCTTAATCTGAGCTACAAACCGTTATGTTCAGATACATGATTGTAAAGAAAAGGAGACTTCAAAGACTTCTTTTTCAATGATCTTCCATAGACGATGAGGGATCAAGAGGAGAGCTCAGGAGCTGGCCACCTCGCCTACACTTAGATGAGCAAATACAGGGACAGAGTCACGGTGAAGCAACGCTCTCGGCAGAGTCCAGCTCGTGCGCACTTCTTGTTACTGCCGGGCCATGCTGTCCTCCAAAGCCAGCCGGCTCCGATGGACTCACCGGAGTGGCCGTACTTCATAAGCTGAGCGAGATGAATGGTGTGCTAGGGCTTCATGGACTTGTTATGACAGCTAATTTCGCATGGCCTGACATAGTATCTGAGCACGTGCAGAGATGTTCCTTCCTCTCCACTGCACCGTGGACATGGTGCCCAGCCCCTCCCAGGTCACTCATCACGGCTGACAAACCCCCTGCTGCGATGGGAATGGAGGCCATAAGTCATCGGCTCCCGCGCGCAAAGTTGGAGCAGAGCGCAGGGCCATGCGTCTCTTTAATGACTGCATGGCAGGAATTGGGCACAGCTTTGCTGTGACCATCCAGAGGGGACTCAAAGGACACCTGATGAATGAGCCGTAACTTTGATTTAGGTGACAGACACCTGACAAATGAGGGCCCACTGCCATGCCACGGAACACCGCAGCCCCTCCAGGAAGCCACGTGGTGACGGAGGCCCTGCCTTTGTTTTCCCCTCTGCTGTGATTCCTGTCCAATATTTCAAGGTCAAGTGACCACTGCTGAACACCGTGGCGCACGGTGCTCCAAGAGCCTCACATGGCACGCAGCCCCACATGCAGCCCCACACCCCTCCCCACGGTGGCCACTCGGTTCATTACAGAATAATATTTATAAAACTTCATCTGACTTCAAGCAGATTAAAACATAAACCTGATGACAAAATACCAATTTAAAAAGTTGTCAGTTTATTAAAGGGAATTGGAATCACATCAGAGCCCATACGTCAGCATTTGGAGAGATGTTTTAGCTGCTTATAATCTTCCATTTATCCTACCTGACCCCTGGTTTCCTTGAGGTGTATTTTTAACCTTCTTAAAAAATACAGGATTTTTAAGCAGATTCATTCTAGGACCCGTCACAGTCCAGGTTAACTGTAGAACCATCCCACTAACATCTATGGCCATGTAGATCTGTTCAGTGTGAAACGAGATACCTACCTCACTGAAGAGCAAAATAACAGCAGTCTTCTGAAGTCCCCCCACAGCTCTTGTCCAGGTCTGATAAAGTTTTCTACCACTGGGATGGATGTCACCTCCAGGCAGACTCTAGAAGCCACAAGCTTCAGTTTTCAACCAACTTCTGTTTGAGGTGAAATGCAATGAAAGGACCTGTCGTTTGTTCAAGTCGTGTTCAGAGGTTCTAGCTTCATTGTACGCCACACGCAGTGGGGATGCCAATGATGTCAGGAAGAATAGTTTCAGAGGGTTTGTGTTCAGATAGTGTCCTCTGCAAGCCCACTCCACATTTCTGGAAAACTTGGAGGCTGAAAGCTTCTGCTCTATCCAGGTGACTTTCTCACCGACTGGGGAAGAATTGAGTATGAGGACAGGTCACCTGGTTGACAAGAGAGCTTTATATGCTACTAGTAGGGCGTGTGGAGCAATGGATAGTGTGTCTGTTGAATAAAAATGTTCTCGGATAAATAATTTCAGATATGCTTCTGTTCTCTTGTATCTGAAGCCATTTTTATGTCAAAATATGCAAACTAGAAGTGATTCCAACACCTGAACTTCTATAAGCCCTGGTTAGGCTTCTGTGTTCTTTGAGGGGGTTGACTGCCCGACATCCTGTGGTGTATGGCCTGCTTTGGTGGCCTGGGAGGGGCCACCGTGGAGGTAGTATGCATGCTTCTGGCTTGTTTTCCGTTTGTGTGCTTGTTTTGTTAAGGATGAACGTCAAAGAACAGCAACAATACAAAACAACTTGAGATTGCAAATGGCACCAGATATACACACTCTTCTACAGACAATGAGGCAAAAGCTGGTTCCCTGTCATCAGGGTGTTTCTCCACAAGCAATAGAAAAACTTCAGGGCTGGGGATATAGCTCAGTTGGTAGAGTGCTTGCCTCGCAAGCACAAGGCCCTGGGTTCAATCCCCAGCACCGCAAAAAGAAAAAAACAAAACAAAACAAAACTTCAGAAACATATTATAATTCCAGGTAGTTTTAATTGCACTGAAGACAAAGAAAGGTGAGATGATATAGAGATGAAAGAGGTTTTTTTAATTATTTTTAATAGAAGAGTCAGGAGATATTTGTGTAAAATGCAGAGAACAACAGAAAATATTTTTAAACATGAGGAATCTTCAGAAGCATCAATATTTAACAGATACTATTTACACATTAAGTACCATGGTGGCTTTAACCTCAATTTTACCCGTAAATAATGGAATAACATTTTAACACCTGTCTCAAACATTTTTGCATTTCTGGAATTGCTGAAATGTGTGAAAGCATACTCCTTTCCAATGCAATAAGGGAATATTTCAACTCAGGAAACAGGATATATGTGTCTATGGGCTTCACATGTGCCTCAATTGAATTTCTTTAATATCTTCATATTTCTTTTCTTGCATTTCTGAGGAAATATTTTTATTGGGAAATATGGAGGCAGAAATGATACATTTGTGATTGAAAGTCAATGGAGATGTTGAAGTTGCCTTTTAAGGTAGAAGAGCACTGAAATGCATGCTTCAGAGAAAATGCTGACAGGTGGAAGGAGGAGGAGGAGGAGAAGATGCCGATGATGATAAGGATGCTGATGAGGATGGTGCTGATGGTGGTGGTGGTACTATGGTGGTGCTGTTGGTATTGACAGTGAGGATGGTCTGGGGCTGCTTCTGGTGATGTGGTGCTGGTGCTTGTGATTCAAAAGTCAGCCACACTTATTCTAAGTGCGACTACATGACCCAGTAGCAAAGGAGGACATTCTGTGATAAAGCACCAGCACAGCCTGGACTTCAAGTCGAGGGGCTTGTGTTCCAGCCCATGCTGTGCTACTTCTGGGTAGCCAAGTGTCTCTGGGCCCCTGCTGGACACTGCCTGAGCCTTTGACTTGCTTGGCGTGGGCGACTAGAAGCTTGAAGGCATGACGGCCCCTCCCACAGGTCAGTGGCAGACACAATGAGGCGTGTCAGTACATACCCTGAAACTCCAATTTCACTCCAGCATGCAAAGGGGACAGTACAATTAATTGTGACTGCTCATCAAATGAAGCACAGCAAGAACATTTTATGTTTGGTGGAAGGTGAGGGTACCCAGGTATCAAGTATAAAGTGTCTTACGAGTCCAATTGTTTTCCCCATGTTTTTCTTGCTGCATGTCTGAGATATACAACATGGTGCCTTGATACACACGTGTCCAGCAAGCTGACTAGTGCAATTAGCAAATCAACCTGCCTGCATTACTCTGGGCCACGTGTGGAAGGGCACCTTAAATCTACTTTCAGCAAATCTCCAGTACAAAAGGCCCCGTGTGAGCCAGTCTTATGTCTACTGGAGTGATCTCCAGACTCACTCTCCTGTGTGACTGCAGGTTTGAACCATGTGACCAACACCTCCTCCCTTGCCTTCCCACCACTGGGATCCACGGTGCTCCTCTGCTTTCAGGTGTCTGACGATTTAGATACTGCTTATCAGCGGGACCACGCAGTACTGTCCTTTCTGGTTCTGGCTTTTTTAAAGTAATTTTTTGTTTTAATTAGTTGTACATGACAGTAGAATGCATTTATACACTTTGACAGGTCACACATAAATGGAGTATAATCTCATTTTTCTGATTGTACGTGTCACAGGATCACATGGTCATGCAGTCACACGTGTACATGAGGTGATGAGGTCGGTCTGACTCTGCGTGTTTTATTCAGCGTAATGTGCTCCAGGTTTACAGGTGTATCCATGTTATTTCAAATGGCCATATTTCCCCTTTTTAAGGCTGAGTAATATTCACACTCACTCATAAATGCCGAGTCATTGCTCCATTCACTGGTCTTTGGACAGTTGGGTTGATTCCCTGTCTTGGCTACTGTGAATGGTGCTGCAATAAAGCACGTGGGTGCAGATGTCTCCAAGAGGTGCTGACTGAGTTGCCTTCCATGGGAGGGAATGTACCAGAAGGAGACTGCTGGACCACGTGCGTAGTCCTCCAGCTGCTTCACGTAACATCTGCTCACTGTGCACGCCAACAGGGAGCTGGTGCCGCCTGTTCTCCACGTCCTGACCCACCCTGGCCATTACTTCTGGTATCACCCATGTCGAAAGGCGTGAGGTGGCAGTTCCTGAAGTTTTTACATGCATTTCGCTGCCCAGTAGTGGTGCCGAGTGTCTTTTCATATACCTGTTGCTCCTTTTTATTTCTTCTTTGAAAAAATGTGATGTAAGTCCTTTGCTCATTTGAAATTAGGTTATATGGTAGCTTTGCCTATTAAATTGTATAAATTCTTTGTATTTTTGACACAAGCCTCTTTTCAGGTATATGGTTTGCAAATACTTTACCCAAATCCATAGCTGAATGAAACAACATACCAAGAATACTATACAGCACAATAAGTGGGATTTACCATGCTGTGCAGTCCGGTCTAATGTTGGCAAGTTCATCCACATGATGCACCACATTAACAGAAGCAATGATGAGGTGCAAGATAACCTCTATAGATTCAGAAAGGCTTTTGACAAAATTTAACAGTGTTTCATGATGAAAAGTCTGAAAAAATAGGTATAGAAGGAAATGCCCTGAATATAACATGTTCACTTATGAAAAAAGTTTCATGACAAGCATCAGAATAAATGGGAGAAAGTTGACATCTTTCCTTTGATTATCTGGTGCGAGGCCAGGACGCTCGCTGATGCCACTTCATTTCAAGAAAGTACTGGAGACACGGGAAAGAGCCATCAGAAGAAAACATCCAACCCAAAGGAAGAACTGACTCCATCGTGCTGTGTGCGGGTTACATAACCCTGTAGGTAGAAAACTCTGAAGACCACACACACACACACACACACACACACACACACCTTAAAATTAACAAGTCAGTAAAATAAAAAGATGCCGAATCAACATGCAAAAATCAATTGAATTTCTTTACACCAATAGCCATGTATATGAAAGAAAAATCCAGAAAATGATCCCATTTATAACAGCATCAAAAAAGAATAAAATACTAAGGAATGCCAATAATACTTATCAGAGAAACAAAAAACAATTCTAAAATTTTTGTAGGACCTCAAAAATCCTTCAATCATCCCACCAAAAACTAAGTTGGATGCAATGCACTTGCGGGTTTCAAACAATACTGTGAAGCTATGGTAAGCAAAGAAGTGAGATACTGGATAAAAAGAGATGAGCCAAGGAACTGAACAGAGAACCCGGAAATGAGCCTGAGCAGACGTGGCCAACCAGTTTCCGGGAAGACAGCCCAGGGGCAGGACAGCTCCTTCGACTCAGGATGTTGGGAAACCAGGATATCCATGTGCACAGGAGTGAAAGTAATCAGACTCTATCTTCCACCAAATAATCAAGTCAAAGGGGTTAAAGACCCAAAAACCTGAGCGCCAAAGTCCTGGAGGAGAGCATGGGAAACTCTTTGATCTTGGTCTTGGCAATGACTTGGGACCTTTCAACAAGAGCAAACTGGGCAAGAGAGACTCCTCAGAACTGAAAAGCTTCTGCACAGCAAAGGAAGCAACAGCAAATGAAAACTCAGTCCTCTCAAAGGTCCTCAGGTGGTCCGAAATGTCCCAGAAGCCATGTGGAAAGGCTCTCACAGCTTGGCACTGGGGAGGAGTATGCCCCTGTCCTGCGTCCTCACTGTGAGCCTCTATCCCGATAGAAACCAGGTGCTCATTTAGGTCTTTCTTTTCTCATCAAAATTGCAGGCAGTGATTTTCACTTCACAGCTCTGGGCAAAGATGTTTCCTTTCTGCATCTGCTCATTTTCTGCTCACAGTGTTTAGAAGGGATTTTTTTCTTTCTTTTCTTTATTCTATGTTATTTATCTTAGCATGAAATCTTGAAAGACCAGCTGCTGACAGGCTGAACATTCAGATAAGCGCAGGTTGTTGTCATTGCCAGACAGAAGATGCTCCTGCTCCCTAACAAACCCTCAGTGTCACCTGTAGGTCAACAGTTTATCATCACATTCCCTGTAAGTGACAAAGATCAGCCCATCAGCGGTGCTGCCTGCTCTTGGCATCTTCTCCACCCTCTCCATGGTTTGAGAGCAGCAAGTCATTCTGTTCGTACGCAGCCTCCAGAGTTTGCAGCAGGGACCCAAATCTGGAGGCTCAACACCTCTGGGTGAGCCCACCCAGCAGACTCTGGATCCACCATTGCCAGGGAGGACCCAAGGCTGTGCCCACTGAGCCTGAGCCATTGTCCCTGAACCTGGCAGCCTGGGCACCTCATCGCAGGATTCCAGGTGTCTCCTCTCCAACTGAAGCTCCTTCCTCACTTCTGCTTCTTCCTTCCCTTGTTGCAAATTCCCTGCCTTCAAGAGGTTGAAGCTGAAGCAGCTCTTGTGTCCTTTGCTGGTATGTGACAAAGCTGGAGAGCACCTGCTGGGTGAGATGGGTCAGAGTAGGAAGGCAGGCCAGGGGCTAACGTTGTCACTCATGTGCAGGAGCTAGAGAGAAATAGTGTATAAGGAAACAAAAGGGGGGCCTCATGGAAACAGAAGGGAGAAGGGAGGTCTGCAGAGTAGGGACCGCTCAGGCGGGGGCAGGAGGGAGGGAAGGCGAGGTCCTGGAGAATAAACTGGAGCAAATTATGTTATATGTACCATGGATACCTCACAATCCATATGTCACCCTGATACTATGTGCACTCACAATGCACTAATGAAAACATACAAAGGAGGTAAGGCTGAGGTTGAAGATTTAGCATGGATTCACTTTCACCAGTACATTTTAAAAAATTTATTTCTAGGCCAGGCACCTGTGGTGCACACCTGTAAACCCAATGTCTTAGGAGGCTGAGGCAGGAGGATCGTGAGTTCCAAGCTAGCCTCAGCAACTTAGTGAGGCCCAAAGCAACTCTGTGAGATACTGTTTCTAAATAAAAAAATACAAAAATGGGCTTGGGGATGTGGCTCAGTCGTTAAGTGCCCTGGGTTCAATCCCTGGTTCTCGGTTCTCGTTCTCTCTCTCTCTCTCTCTCCATATATATATATATATATATATATATATATATATATATATATCTCCATATCCACACACACACACACACACACACACACACACACACACGTACTGGGTTAAATCCCCAGTATAAACCTCCATTCTACAAACTTTCAACTGCTTCAGCAACTTTTGTTGAAAGGATAATTCTTCCTTCAGTTCCTTTTGCACCCATGTCAAACATTAGCTGGGCGTGTCTGGGCGGCTGTTTCTGGGTTTTCTGTTGTCACCTGTTGATTTTATGCGTCACCCTGGCCAGTCCTGCGCAGCTGTGGGGATTGCAGCTGAAGAACTTTTAATACTGGGCAGACTGATTCTTCCCTGGTTTTGGTTTGGCAAAATCAGAACATCCGATTTCCCTAGGCCCTTGGGTTTTCCACGTGAGGTTCAGAATCAGCTTGGTCTGTCGACCAAGAGACCGCTGTGGTATTTTTTATACCACTAAGCTTACCAATGAATTCAGGGAGAGCTGATGACCTGATGGTGCTGCCCCTCCGTCTTGGACACAGTATGCAGATCCATTGATGTGGTCTTCGGACGTCTGGAATTTCAGCACTCAGAATCCCTGTTTTGTTAGATTGCACTTAACATTCCAGTGTGGTTATTTTCCATATTTACTTCACAGAGAAAGGTGAGACTTGATGCCTAACGGTGTCCAACTCACAAGGTAAACTGGAAGTGAAGCAGACTGAAACTCTGCTTTTCACACACTAGGGCCACAGCCCCTCTGCCTGGCTCCTGCCCTGGGGAAAGTGTTTCTGGTCAGCAGAGCCCCCTGCTGGGGTCACAGGCCTAGGGCAAGGTGTGGGGCAGCAGTCCTGGCTGTCTGTGAGGGCACAGTGGGAGTCCTGAAGGGAGTTCTGGCTGCCCTCCATGGACCATGACCTCTTCACTTCATCTCCACCTGTAAACCCAGGCCTTTCAGAAACTCAGGAGCTCCTGAGGGATCCCTGGTGGCCACAGAGGCAGCAGGCAGGTCAGTAACCTGTCTCCAGAAGTACTCTGGGCAATCACAGGTACTCACCCCGAGAGACTGGGGATCTCAGCCTGCCATGCCTGGCCCACCCTTGCTGTGGGTGAACGGGCCCAGCCAGGAAGATGCAAATCCTGCCCCAGGTGAGGTCATCCCATCGCCCAGAACACACCCGGGTGAATGCCAGCCTGATGGTCCATCCCGACTTCCAGAGACATGGAATACAGAAGTACACACATCCGTGTGCATACACGTATTTTTTGTCTGATGCCTGGTGCACTAATTTCTATTTAAATTCCTTTTCCTGATTTATCATTGCACTGGCTCTAGCCAAACCCGACCCGCTCAGTGCTAATTAGTGATGTCTGATGGGAAAACCACACAGTCTACCAGAGTCTGCAACAATAAGCCTTTCTGGTAATTGATGTCCTCCAGTGGGTCACATCTCATTACCCTGGGCAACTTCATAAACTGATTTGACAGGGGATATTGACCACATGATTCGTCAACTTCAGAAACAGGTTTGGGAGGCCGTTGGCAAAACAACAATGCAAGTCACCTTAACGTGGGTTAGCAGGGAGCAGTCTGCACGATTCCGTAAGTTGTTAAAGACTCCGATATCTGTGCCAGGGAGAGGTGTGCCCCTGGCTGGCTTCTACCTGAGCCTAGGAAATGGGGCCAAGTGCATCGCACGGAAGCCAGGAAGGGGGCACCTTTTGGACAGAGATATTCTGTTTTCTCTGGACATCAGGGAAAAAGCAAATGCCTGCTGCCTCATTCTCAGCATAAGCCAGTGTGAGCACTTTCATTATGTGGGAGAATGAGAAGGGAATCGGGCTTCCCGCCCCTTTGTAAGTCTCCTGAGGTCTTCTCTGCCAAGGGAAATGAGGTCCACACCACTACTTGGAGTAATTCTCTGTGGAGAAGACAGATAATATTCATGCTAATACTCATATTGTGAAATCTGGCGATTGGTATTTTGGATTGGGAAATTGAATTTTGGCATTTTTCTCTTTTTGGAATTCGAATCAATATGGATGAATAATTATAATAACAAAAGATACATTTTCCATTTGGGTATATTTTAAATTAAATCTTTCTAATAAACAATACTCAGGACTGGATATGGTTTCTAGGTAAGATGAAACTCCTGCTTCAGTGAGTCCATCACTTACCAGAGTTGACATTTCAGGTGACACATTTCAACAGTCTCCTATTTCTGAATAAAATCCACCGAAAGGTCAAAGGTCTGATGAAGACATTTGGAAGGAGGAAAATTTAGAATAATATGTGATTAAAATCTACAGTCTAGAATTTCTTTCCATGAGGAAGCTTGGTTTCTATTTCCTGAGGTTCCCTGACAGACAAGACGGAATATGGAGAAGTCACGGCGTGAGACGCCCTGGGAGGAGGAGGAAAGCACAGAGGTGCTGCGTCCCCGGGGACCCTGGGTCCACCCTGGGACACAGTTGGGAAGCCAAGCCGTCCCTCCCGGCCAGGCTCTGGAGCCGACCCCGGCCCAGCCGGCCCCGGGCGCTCTGGCACCAGCTCCTGAGACCCTGGGCGCTGCGCATGCCCCAGGCCGACTGGCCGCGCCTTCCTCGCCACCCACTCCTCACTGCGGTCCCAGCTCTCAGCTCCGCCTGGGTCCGCAGCTACCCGGCCACGCCCTGCCGCCCCCATCCTCGGACCGAGCTCGGCCAGGGATCCAGCCCTGCGCCCACCACACCTGCCCTCCCTGGGGGTGCTCGGCCTCCGCCCTGCCGCCCGCACCCTGCCCTCCTCTGCGAAGGCCCCCCATCCACAGGGGTCAGGTTACCCTCACTGAACCAGCGCCCCGTGATCCTCCACTGGCTGACCTGTCCGCCCAGATGACCACTGGTCGTGCCTCCTCCCACTGTGACCCCATCCCATGGCGACTCTGGGCTGTTTCGTGGGAGCGTTTTCTTGGTGCCCGCATGGAGCGTTCCAGAAGAGCACTCTGCTGTGCGGGTTTCAGCCTCTAGGGCCTCTGAGGTTCCCGATCTCCGCCCTGTGGGCAGCTCACGTTACCTCCCGACGTCTGTCCGTTTCCCAGACAGCCCATCCCTGCGGCTAAGGCAGTTTTCCTTCCTACACCCCACACACCACTCCCTTCCCCACAGTCGAGCAGATTCCTCTCAGGAAGAACAGACGCGGGCAGAGCTGCAGCTGGAGACGGACATCGAACTCCCTCCGACTCCCTGAATGGCAAACTAGTGCCAAAGAACAGTAAGAAATAGGAAAGAAAGAGGAGCGCGCCCCCAAGGTACCTCTGCACATGCGCTCCGGTAGCTGGAGGGAGAGAGCCCGATCCCCCTTGCGTGGGGGCAGCGAGGAGCTTCAGGAGAAAGATGGACGCACACCTGAGCAGAAAGTGACCTGGGCTGGAGGAGGAACAGGGGCACCCGGGCACCATCTTTGGGAAAATCCGTGGAAGAACCTCGGGGAGACAGGAAGGCCTGTGGCTACCAGCTTGGCTGACACAGGGAGACGAGGGCCCAGGTCCTGTGGAGGCCAGCTCCTTGCAGCCTCAGGTCCCCAGGGAGCCCTGGGTGGACGGTGAGAAGGATCCTGAGAAGGGACTCTGAGGTGGCACTCCTGAGTGACAGTGTCCAGGTGGCCCCGTCCACCATCTCATAGTTCTTAGAAAGCCCCTGGAAATGCCTTTCATCCCAAACCACCAGAGCGAAAGATGAAGGGCAGAGGGCACACAGGAGTTCAGAGAGGAGCAGGGCGGCCTCAGAACCCTCACAGGCCAGCCCCTCGGGTGGACGGACTGACCCACCGAAACGTGCGAGGCCTGGGATCAGCACCATCAGGGTAGATGGAAACCGTGAGCACAGGGAAAATCACCGGCAGTGGAGTCGAAGTGGATGTGAGCTCAAGTTCTAGAGCCTTCCATGCTGTGATTTGTACCTTAAAAAGTGAGCATTAGCAGCCCTAACGGGAACGTCAGAGCCAAGGCCCATGGAAGTAGCAGGCGGGGGAGGGGAGGCAGAGGGTGCTCCCAAGTTGTCAGATTCCCTAGACTGGACCTGGTACAGGGAGAGCCGATGACACCCAGATTCCAGGAAGCCAGCATAACAGGGACAGCACTGTCAAAGACACACGCAGGCCACACAGCCACAGAACTGCCTTAGCTAATGTGGATGTAGAGTTCCTAACAGGGTTCACGCAGAGAACTAAGTGACACAAGGAGTGATGCTGGGCAGCTCAGTAAGGCTCACAGATACAAAATTCAGTAATATATCTATTAACTAATCAGTGATATATTGACTTTAATATAAATCACCACAATTGATGCTAATGTGTTAGTACAAGTTAACATCAGTTTCAGTGGTCCTCTCCTTTGTCCCCTCCTCCTCCTCCTCCTTCCCACTGGGGGATCAATCCTAGGGTCTCTACCACCGAGCTGTGCCCAAGCTCTAACATCAATTTCTGATTAAGCATAAATGCTCTTAAAATGAATATGCATATATCTTCTAAAACATAAAAATGAGTAGGTACAGACCATTCCTGGGAGGCTGACAGACGTGTTTTCTGGGGAGCAAGAGTGTCCAGTTGGCCTTCATGTGATTTGGCGGTGGCCAGAGCCTGGAGGACAAAGGAAGAAAGCTGAACGTGAGACTAGGGTGCAGACAGGAGCCAAGCACAAGGCCCATGGGAGTCTCATTTCAGCAGGCAGAGTCCACAGCGTCACCTCCAGGACGAAGACAGATGAGGGAGCAGGAACAGAATGCTTCTGGAGAGTGACCTGGAGGCACTCCTGGCCCTGACCCCTGGAGGTGCTGAGAGACGCGTCGTGGCTGGAAACCTAGGCAGTGAGCAGGATCTTAGGGCAGGAAAGAGTCGTCCTCACCTCCTGCGAGGACCCTGAACGGAACAGCCACGAGGAGCTGCTGACATCCACAGGTCGGCTGCAGTGACATGGAGGATGTGGACCAAGGCGGGCCTGGCTCTCTTCTCCCACATGTCCCACGTGTGTCAACCAGCAGTGGGAGTGGGCACGTGGGCTCTGGGGCTGGCACAGCATGCAGGCTTGAGTTGAAAGACAAGGAGAGAAATGCCAGCAGGGAGAAGCGACAGGCCTGTGGGCTAGCTACCCACCACATTTTAGCCTCCCAGGGCTAAGACTCGGGTCTCAGCTAGAGGCCTGAAGGGGACACCGCTTCCCACTCGGACACTCCGTGGTCACGGAACCACCTTCTGGGTCCCATCTTCTGGTAATCTCAGTCTATCCTTTATAACACCAAGTTGAAAATTTATTTTCTAATAAATCTGAAATTGCTGTTGGGTCTGACATCACGGGGAGATATTTTAACCCAGCACAGCTGTGCCCCAGCGGAGGGCTTCTTCCTCCCTCCCATCATGTGCTGTTAGCAAACATGGTCTCCCTGTCCTTCAGTAGTTGGAGAAATGATTAATTTTAATAATGTGATGGTATCAGTCACATAAATAAAATCATTCAATTGAGGAATGATTTGCCAAGTTTAGAAGGGATGTTGCCTTTTGAACCTTTTTAGACACTTCTGGATGGAAGGGGATTTAAACTCATCAATCTATTCAAAATGGTTTTAGATAAGCCTTTCTGCTTTCTCAACAGCTCCCAGCTGGTCAATTCATATTCAGGGATTGACCTAAGTGAGAGAAAAGTCAGCAAATAAAGCCCCTTACCCAATCCCAGGGAAAGCCTCGGATGGTCATACCCTCAGGAACCTCTTGTCATGGGTCCTGTGACTTCACCCACAGGTCCACACAGCAGCCTGAGGTGCTGGGTGCTTCCCTGGAGCGTGTCAGGAGGCTGGGCTGTCCTGATACAAAAGAATGAGCAAAAATATCAAAAGAATTGTGCTTTTAATTCACATTTATTTAACTGAGGACACAGAAGGTCTATGTGGTAAAAACCGCACTAAGAAATAAATATTCAGGCTCTTGACATTTATTTAGGGATACATATCCAACAAAATCATAAATGAATTAAGTGGATTACTTGGAATTTACACCACCCTCAAAGGCCCCTGCTGTAAGCAGATTAGACCTGTTTCTAGAATTTCAGTCACTGAAGTTTTCTGTGACAACGTTACACCTGTTTCTCTCTCAGGTATCCAAGCAATTTCTCTTTACAGAGCTTTTACCTGTTTAAAGAGTCTTGGGGTTAAAAGCTGAACTCGAGCTGTGCCTTGAATTTGTGTGGGAGCAGAGCACCCTTTATTTTTCTCTTCAAGAACCTCAGATGTTCCTCCATCCACAGATGCAGATCTGATTCAGCGGCTTTTCACACGGCGCGAGGCCTTCCCAAGGTTAGCTTGGCGCGCCCTCTGCTGGTCATGGAAGTTTAGACCCTACACCTCACCACTCAGGTGATTTTTCTACTTTTTAATTTTTAAAAAATATTTTATTTTTATTAGTTACTGTTTTGATGGTGCATGTTTACGGGTTACTGTGTGATAATTTGAAACTTGTATACAATGTGTAACAATTGAATTAGGGTAGTTGGATTTTCCACTTTAAGCATTCAAAATTTTTTGATTAACACATAATAATTGTGCCAAACACATTTTGATAGCCCCATAACTTTAATCACGTAATCACAAACAGATGTTTTGTTTAGTCTCGTCTGGAAGGTGGCTGCTTGGTGAATGAGCAGCTTATGTAATCTAAAACTCTTTCCAGACATTTGGTAGGTAGTCGGAGGGGTAGGGGAGTGGAGATTGACTTGGCAAGCCCAACATTTTTGACCTCACATCTTCAATTCTTGGTATAAAATAAATCTTCCAGTGTCAGACAGTAAGCTGGGTGTTGTAATTACTATAATGCTGTGGTGGATTGAATTGTGCACCCCCCAAAAAAAACAAAACCTCTTAAGTTGATGTCCTAACTCCCAGTACCTCAAATGGGACTTCTTTTTGAAACAGGGTTATCCCAGAAGGGATTGGTTAAACTCAGGTCAGGCTGTCGTAGGGGCCCCTAATCCCATAGGACTGCTGTCCTTACATAATGGGGAGACTTGGACACAGACCCAGGGAGCAGGCCAGGTGAGTGCACCTGTGCACCTCAATCACCAAGGCGGGCAGGAGCTACCAGCAAGGGGACAGGCCTGGACACATCTCCCCTCACAGCCTCGGGGGGACCAAGCCCCAGGACACCTCAGTCCCCTGCTTTCTGCTTTCAGAACCGTGAGGCAATAGACACCTGCTGTCCTGAGCCGCTAAGTCTGTGGTGCTCTGCGGTGCTTCGTGGTGCAGCCTGGCAGCCAGGACAGGGTCAGGTGGGTAATGCAGAACCAGGCGCACAACCAGTGGCAGGACTGCGGGGCGCTGGAGCCTGTGAGGGAGCAGCCGCTCTGCAGTGCAGCCTACCAGGCTCCACTCCTCTGAGGTCACCAGCATGTCCCCACTCAGCACACAGGAAGGGTGGGGCCAAAGATCAGGGAGGGCAGGCACAGAGGCACCGATCTTGAGCTCAGACTGGGGCCACACTTGACTTCCTGTGCTGGACGGAGCTGCTCATAGCCCCACACAGACAGGCATGCACACACACGTGCACACACACACACTCCATCAGCCAGATGGCCAGAGGAGCTGAGTTCAGGTTTGCTTGTCAGTAAACGCGGTTGCCAACTGAGTGTGCAGTTCCTTCTGATCCTAGCCAGAGGGACATGAATGGCTGCGCTTCCTGTCTGGGAATTCAGAGCCACGTCACTTCTGCTCAGGGGCAATATTTAAAGGTGGCAGCGGGTGTGAAGGCCACAGTGCTGAGCTGCCCCCTTAGCTGAGGTGTGTGTGCAGGCTGCGGCCAAGTACCACCAGCACTCTGGCTCCAACCACACATGCATCGCCTCATAGTTCTCTAGGTCCAGCGTCACACTGCTCTCAGTGGGTGAGCACGGAGGTGGTGCAAGCCTGGGATTCTTTCCAGAGGTTTTTCCTTAGTCTGGTTCTAGGTGCTTCCTGCTGCTGGAAGTTGTCTTCCTCTGACTTTAAAACCAGCCTCTGGAGGTTGCTTCTTCCTCACTCAGCTCCCT
The DNA here is from genome assembly GCA_020662805.1 of Glaucomys volans. NCBI lineage: Eukaryota > Metazoa > Chordata > Mammalia > Rodentia > Sciuridae > Glaucomys > Glaucomys volans. Next base: position 86,975 of record JAJEJO010002396.1, on the reverse strand, counting down.
CGGGCACATCAACTGCCTCCCTCTTCCTCTTAGGATAACCCTATAATTACCTTGACCACACCAGAATCATCTAGAATGATGTCCCCATCTCAAGGTCAGCTGACCTTAGTTGCACTGACCCTCATAACTCCTTTGCAAGTTCTCTGTTTGGATCATGTTTGTGTAACATTGAGCTTGTGGGTTCTGAGGACTAGGGCGGGGCATCTTTGGGGGTTTTATTCTGCCTATGGCATTGACCCATCCATTTCCTCCCAGGACCATTCTCTTGCCATCTAACGACAGATACCGCGGTAAGTGTGGTTCTGTATCTCCATGTCTGAGTTACAAGACATCAAAGGCGGCACGTGGAATGGCCAGCGTGACGCAGCACGTGCCTCCTGGTCTGGGCCACCACCCTCTGCTTTCCTCTGGGTCGGGGGCGCGCCATGTTAAAGGGGGACATGGCAACTCGGTTGTCTCCACACAGATTCCAGTGGGGGTGACGGAGGCTGTGTGAACGCGAGCTGAGAAGCGCAGCCCTGGGTTTGTCTGCAGGTCAGCTCAGCCCAGCTGGCCCTGGTGTCCAGGCTTCACTTCCCTGAGGACTGAACACCAGAGGACTCTGTGGACACCTGGAGGGAGGCCCAGGAGCTGATGGAGGTGGTGTGGCCCGGGCGCTCTTCCAGCTGGTCCCTGGCTCCTCTGTACCCGGGTAGCGACCAAGGTCTGCCCCTTCACGACCACCTGATGACCTGCTGTGCCTTCCTAGGTCTGGGCAGGTGTGGCAGCTCCTTCTGCCCTGGCCCTGTCTTCCAGGAGCCCAGGGCGCGGGCAGGCAGACTCCTGGTGGCTCTGCCCACCCGGCTCCTATCCCGCTTACTTCCCACCACAGGCCTGTGGGGCCAGCCACCGTGTTGACTCTGGGGACCTCTTTCTCTTCACTCTTTGAGGTTTGGTCCCCAGAATGATCCCTCCGTCTGCATCCCTTGGGTTTGGTGAGCTCCAGGGCACATGTTCTTGGCCTCTTGGGAAAAGTGAGCACCCCCAGGACTGCACTCCACAGGCCCCTCCTCCCACCAGGGCCACCTGGAGTCCAGTCCTCACTGCCCCTGGGATCAGCCACAGCCTTCTCTGCAAACCTCACGGGCCCTCACCTGCCCTCTCTGGATGTGGCCCACTGACTGGTTTCAGCAGTAGCTGGGCGGGGGAGTCTGATTCCACACCCGTGGGCCTCCCCAACTTGAAGCCTTCAGAATCTGTCCACTCAGCCTCTCCAGTTGCCCACCCCTTGCACCTATGCTGAGAAGAGGCCTCGCTGCAGGTGGGAGGGGACATTGACCCAGGCGAGCTCCTTCAGTTCCTCTGCAGCCCTGGACACAAGTCCCTTCTTTGGGGTTCTGTGACACCATCTGTCTTAGCTTCCACCCTGTCTCCAGAGGAAGTCCTGTGGACACTGGATACTGGCAACCATGCAGGTCCTCAAAGCTCGACCTGAGCCCCTCTTCTCCTCCTACTCTATTCTCTCTCTTCCCCTTTCCTTCCCTCCTCTTCTCTTCCCTCCCCACCCCACCCTGCCCCACCCCACCATGGGCTCTCTTGTGGATTTCCTGCTGCCACCTCTCCTAGTGACCCCTGTTCTCTGCATTTGCCAGGCTGGCCTTCCTGGAACTTCCTCCCACCTGTGCCACGTATCCTCCACCACAGCGGATTGGATTTTCATCTCCACATTAAAGAAAAGAAGGTAGAAGCTGTCTGCTCTTCCCAGATCTCTTTCCTTCACCTCAGGATCCAGTCAGGTTCTCCACCATGTCGGCTCCTCCGGATGAACCTCCCAGTCCTCAGAAGAACATGACCTCGCCGTGTGACTACCCTGCACTATCATGATTATGTGATTAAGGATCTTCTTACCTCAGGCCGTCAGCCCCATGGGGTCAGCTTGCTTGTGCACAAGTGTTAGCTCTTTTTAGTAGGTGCCAGTGAATACCTCATAAATGCCCAGACTCTTTGTGGTGGCATAATCCACTTGAGTGCCTTCACCTATTCAAACAAAGGCAGAGAAAAAAACCAGTGCCATAGTCCATTGGCTGGAATGAACCATGGACCGAGTTCAGGGCAGCAGACCTTTGTTACTCCCAGTTCAGAGGCCAGGCAGTCCAAGACCAAGGAGCTGGCAGACTTGGTGATCTCTCCAGGCTGGTTTCTGGTTCACAGGCAGGGATGAGAGAGTTCCCTGCTCCTCCACCATGAGAGCCCCAACTCCAAAATCCAACCACCCCAAAAGACCCACCTCCTAACTCTGCCACCTTGAGAATTAGGATTTCCACCTAGGAAAAACTGAGACCAGCAAACGCCCAGATGGTAGCCACCACCTCCATCCTGGTGGAAGGTGTGGCAGGAGTTGTTGGTTCCCAGCCAAGGACAGGTTCCAGCTACGCAATGATACCCAGTGCTCCCATGACCTTGGAGATCTGCATGAGCATGAGGAGCTTGAGGCTTCCAGGGGTCAGTGGGCAAGTTAGCACCATGCCAGATGCCTGTCTGGAGAAAGGGGCTGGTACTGCGTGGCAGCTGTCATGTGGCGCTGAAGAACAGCTGTTCCAACCTCCCAGGGCTTCTCTCGTTCTGTGATAAAGTCGTCCTCCCACCAATTCCACCAACCATAGTGCAGAGGTGATTTGGGGTGGCTCCTCTCACAACCCTTAATCCACCCTAGGGCAGGGAGAGGTCCGTAGATGGCTGAAGTCCAGCCACGTGCACCTCTCTCCAGGGCTTCTGATGCTGAGCAGCACCCTGTAAGGGGCAGGAGGGCAGTAGGCCTACGGCACCTCCACTGAGTCACTGCCTCCAGCTACCTCTGCCCACTGGGGCTCTCCCAGTAGTGGGTTTCCCCATCTGTGAGACTCATCCCCTGCAACCCCTTGAGTCACTGTGAGTTCAGCATGCAACGGACTGTGGAGCCGCCCCCAGGGTGGGTCAAGAACATGCACCGGGTGCCTCAAGGGGGAGCCCCAGCAGCAAGTCTGAGAGTCCCCTGGCATGACCACAAGCCTCTGGCCTGTGGGGGCTGCTCCTCCTTGACACGTGGCTGGCAGGGGCCACCTATGTCTCAGACAGTAAAGCATCGTGGACACGTTTGGGGGAAAGTCAGTGTGGGTGGGTGGGTACTGGAACTCCAGAGAGCTGTGTGCTTGGGATTGTGACCCAGGGGGCAGTGACAGGGCCACAACTGAGCCAGGAGGTTCTGGATCCCTCCAGCTCCCCACACCGAGGAAGCACTGCAGAATGGGATGCACTGACGGGAACAGGAAAGCAGTCATTCCTAAATGAATGATCACCACATGTCTAGCACTTCCTATATCTGTCACTGTGCCGCCTGCCTCTCACCCGGGTCTCAGGAGATGCTGAAATAATCCTGGGGCGGTCACACAGCTGTTCAAAGGAAGGGGCATGCTGCTCCCCGTTTACCTGAAGTGTGTGCTTCAATAAATATAAACAAATGTGGATTCAATTTTTATAGAAATGAAAATAAGATATAATAAAAATAGCCCCTGACAGTACGCCCAGGGTCTCCATACGGCTACTTCCATCACATGGCCTGATAACCACTCTGGACGGAAAGGGTGGGCTGCCTCTAGTTTTTAACACTGAGTTTTATGCTTTTAACTTGGTAAAGTCTCACCACAAACACGATCCTCAAGCAGATCCTAAAAGGTGTGTCCACATCACAGGAGAGGAGGGCCAGGGTGTCTGAGAACATTCCTGGTCACCATGAACCATCCCTGACCCACTGGCTACCCACCACGAGGGGGCACTGCCATCGGAGATAGACCTCCCGCCTCCTGTGCCTGATGCAGCCCAGGGCAGTTTTGTCAAGACCTTACTCAGACACCTGGGGAAGGATGGTTGAAAAGTGTTTTATCCAAACCAGATTAACACCTTTAAAAAGAATTGTGGGACTTTTTATTTAGGATGATTTTCTCCTCACTTTCTTTCAAAATCCTCTCCTGGTTGATTATTCCTCTTAACCCCTCATTATTCACACTCACTGAAATAAAAAATCTTACCTTCATTGAACGGGACGTACAGGGTCATCCACCGACCAGGGGCTGGTTACCCCAACACTAAGGGCCACGTGCAGGGCTCAGCTCCTGCCGGCGCGTCCCGCTATCTATGGCTCTGAGAGCTGCTTCCAGGAACCCCGGCCAGGGCACCAGCTGCACGGGACAGGTGAGCAGGGCAGATGCGCAAGGGCAAGCCCAGGAGAGCTGCGGCTTGAACGCCTAGCACCTGGTCAACAGCCCGCGGCAGGCAGGCAGGCAGGCGATTCTCCACCAAGGAGCTGGCCCTCAGGACCACCAGACCAGGATGCCACAGTCGCTTTGAGCGACAGGCCCCGCTGGCCAGGCCGCACTTCCTTCATGAGCACTGTGGACATCTCCTTCTCTCAGGTGGCGCGGGTGCTATCAGAGCTCCCTGGCTTTGTGTGGTCACTGCCCTTCTCTTGCTCAGAGAAGCTGAAGATGGGAGCTGAGCACAGGCGCGGTGTCCATGTTGGTGCCGACAGACGTGAGCTGAGATGCCGCGGAGGCCTCTCCTTACCTCCAACTCCACATGCGCTCCCTGCCTGGAACTTGACGCAGCCACGGGGTGAAGACAGACCCCAACTGAAGGGTGTTCTCCCAAGTCCACACGCTTCAGAACACCAGCATCATGAAAAACAGGGACCCGAGGACATTCCTGATGACCGAGACTACAAGAAATAACAACTAACAGAAAGGTGCAAAAGCCCCAGGGCGATATCAGTGCGCTGGAAGGACGCGTGTGGTCCCATGTCAGACCTCAGTCGCGGATGGTTCCGCACTCAACTTCCTGGGGCCACTGGGAGCGCGAGGGGAGCTGAAGAAGGTGCCTGCGTCTCTCCAGACTCGCCCTGCAGCCTGCAGCTGACCCTGCAGAGTTCTGCGGGTCAGAGGGCAACCGCGCGCAGCCACGTGTCAGGAGGAGCCGGAGACAGCGATGAATCCAAGGTGGCCACACTTTGAAAAAATCATCAGGTGGGCCCTGGGTTCTTTTTTTGTGGCATATATTTTCTATTTTCTAAAACATTTTCTTATTGTTCTGATTGGCCACCCATGACAGTAGAACGCACCTTGGCACACTACACAGTGGAGCACGGTTTCTCCTTCCTCTGGCTGAGCATTGTGCAGTCGCGCCTGAAGCGCAATCATGCATGGGTACAGGGTTTTCCAAAACAGGGTTTGAAAATGGTTTTTTGTTCTAATTAGTTATACATGACAATAGGATGCATTGATATATTTTGATAGATTATATATTATTAAGTATAATTTCTCATTTTTCTGATGGTACACGTTGTAGGATCACATCAGTCATGTAATCATACATGTAAATGAGGTAAAAATGTCTGTTTCACTCTACTCCTACCTCCACACCCCTTCCCCTCCCTTCACTCCCCTCTACCTAATCTAAAGTAACTCTGTTCTTCCCTACCCCCCCCCACCATTGTGAATTAGCATCCATATATCAAAGAAAACACTTGGCCTTGGTTTTTTGAGATTGGCTTATTTCGCTTACCATGATATTTTCTAACTCCATCCATTTACCAGCAAATGCCAGAATTTCATTCTTCTTTAAAGCTGAATAATATTCCATTTGTGTGTGTGTGTGTGTGTGTGTGTGTGTCTATCAGAGTTTCTTTATCTATTCATCTGTTGAAAGACACCAACTTGGTCCCATAGTTTAGCTATTGTGAGCTGAGCTGCTACAAACATTGATGCATTGATGTGGCTGTGTCACTGTAGTATGCTGATTTTAAGTCCTTTGGGTACAAACCCAGGAGTGGGATAGCTGGGTCAAATGGTGGTTCCATTCCAAGTTTTCTGAGGAACCTCCACACAGCTTTCCATGATTGTTGCACCAATTTGCATTTCCACCAGCAATGTATGAGGGTACCTTTCTTCTCTCATCCTCGCCAACATTTACAGAGTAGCCAAAGCAATCTTTAGCCATAAAAGTAAATCAGGAGGTGTAACAATACCAAACCTTAAACTATACTATAGAGTTATAGTAACGAAAACAACATGGTATTGGCACCAAAACAGACATGTAAACCAGTGGTTCAGAATAGAAGACATAGAGACAAACTGTAACACCTGGGCAGTTCTCTGAGACGCAGTGTCCCCAAGGCTCTCTTCCATTATCTCTCACAGCACAATGATAGTCCCCATGTTTCATGGCATTAACAGCCATGATATTCTGCCCATAAGTTCTACAAGCTGGGAAATTGGAGGAAGCATCCTGGCTGGCTTATCCCTGATGCCCGAGTCTAGGGAGATACAAGTGTGCTGGAGTCCTCTGCAGACCCTCTGCTACAGTCTGGTAACTGGGCTGCAGGACTCAGGTGCTGGGCGCAGCTGGGTTTTGGACCTTCACAGGCCCCTCCTTGGGATGTGGGCTTCCCTAGGGTGCTGTGAGCATGCTGAGAGCCAGGCAGGAGCTGGGTTTTCCTAGTACTCTCCTCTCAGAAGTCAGGTGGTTTCGCTTCTGCCACACTTCTTGGTGGAAGGGAGAGAAGCTCACCACCATCTTCCCCCACATTCAAGAGGAGGATATGGACCAGACCTCCTCATGCAGAACTGGAGGTCAGCAGTCATCAAAATCCTCACCGTGGCGTTTAACCAGTGCATCAACTAGTTTAGACACTAGGATGATGGTGTCTGGGTCTCCCTGTCCATGTGGGGCTACAGCACAGGCTTGGGGGTTTCCCCACCAATAATGCCATCACATGGTAGAACAAAGGACTTCTGCCCTCCACTAGAAGCCCTCTCCAGGGCTGTGCGAGGAGGTGAAAGACACTTTGACCTAATTACACAGATTCTTCATTTGTTCCTCCGACTTCTACTCTCTTGTCATATTGAAACAGAAAGATAATTAGTCAAAACCACGGAGTCCACAATCTGTATATCTTCAGGTTCTGGGGAAGACAGATGAACCAGACCACAGTGCCAAGCCATGATGGATGGTCGTTAGCTCAGTGCCGCCTGGTCCTCGGCTCCCGAGCCAATCTCTCGCAGGCTTCAGTATGCCAAGATGACCTCTACTGCTGTCTCCCAAGAAACCTGGTCCCCATGGGTTCGACAACTCCCTCTTCTTGGCTCTGCACCTTCAGCCTCACAAATGAGATCTGCCAGGGACGAGGTGGTCACTAAGGTCCTCTCCATGTGAATGGCATCCACTCGGTCAGGGCCAGGAGAGCTGGAGCATAGGCAGAATCCAGTGCTCCATCAGCAAGGGGCTGGGGTTTGGGGAAGGCTACCCCCCTGGGACTTCCTGTGAGCTGCTCTCAGGTTGCTTGGGGCTCCCAGGTCCTCCAACATTCCATCACCATCCCACCCAAGCTCTGGGAGCACGATCATCCTCCAGGTCCCCTCCTCTTCCCTACAATCTCCAAATCCTTCTCTAGGTTATTCAGAGTTTGGAGCTTAACCAGTGAGAAGGGAATAAAGTAAAGAACCTTCCAGATGGCAGGAAGTCCTCAAGATTCCAGGACACAGGGGTTCTGAGCTGCTGATGTTCATGCAAAGGAAAAGGAGCTACCAAATGCTCTTGGGAAGACCACCCCTCAGCAACAGGGAGACATGCCACCACCACCAGCCCTGCCTCCGTGCAGAAAAATGTGCCTCCTTCCCTCCAGAGGCGAGGACACAATGCCAAGGAAGGCACCACTCCTGTGCAAGTCGAGGCCACCATCACAGCCTGACAGCCAAGGATTCGTCAGGGACCAGTGGCCATGGGGCAGGTCAGACCACCAACTGTGTTAGCAAGCTGGTGGCCTCGGCTGTCTGGAGCCCAGCTCCTCATCAGCAGAGCCCTAGGGACTTGTGGAGGAGACACGGGCCAGTGATGAATCAGGGGTGGCACCCACTGAGCCCTTTACAAAGCCCGTGTTGCAATTAGTGGCAACACACCAGCCCACCATGGTGTTCCAGCCCACCATGGGCAGGAATTGATAGCGTCCCTCCAGGATTCAAACCCACCTCTGCTGAATCCAGAGCCGGGGTCTTCTTGCAAGAAACTGTCACTCAATGGAAAAATCATGACAGGCAATGATGTGCAGCACCTCCAGAAGGTGGCCACCTCGTCGTGCTAACAGGTGAGTCCAGTGCAGGAAGTGCCCCCTGAATCTTCAGATAGGGTTCTAGTCCTCTTGGCACGCAGTGGTGAGGGACAGCCAGGCAGGAAAGTCGTCTTCGAGCACGTCACAGAAATGCTTCAAGCTTTCCAAACTTCACCAGCGTGAGCAAGACACAGTGATTACCTGCCAGAGGAGTATCCAAGGAACGCCGTGGACCTCTGTGATGTTCGTCACATTTGCACACTCAGGGTATCACATCTGCACACACAGGCACGCACACCATTATAGGCACATTTGCACTTCACATCAATCTGCAACCTGAACTTTTTAAAATTTATTTATTTTTTTCATAAAAAGAAACTTGATAATTTGTCTAGGAACTCGAGGGGGACACTGGAGGCTTTTCAGGGACTGTTGTCTGGTGTCAGTAATACGGCCATCCTGTGTGGTGTCCCTCCCCTTCCTTGTTTGCTTTGATTTGTTTGTGTTAACTGACTTGGTATTTTTGCTTTGCATTTTCTTCTCACTGTGTTGGAAGAGCTGTGTGCAGGCCGCTGGAGGGGAGAGGAGCGCCGGCCTCCCAGGCCAGTCTCCCGGCAACTGTCCTCAGCCAGGACGGTTCACCTAGGGTCAGCAGCTCACATTTGGGAAAAGGTCATTTTCTTTTTTATTCCCTGACTTCACATTTGTAAATATTTGCTTGCTCTCTTTTTTTCTTTTTGTAGTAAAAAGTTTCTATTTGGAAAAGAAGCTTTGAAATTATTGTTCCACTTTGGGAGAAATGGCCCGCACCGCCCCCCCCCGCTGCCCCCACTGCGGGCTGCAGCTACTGACGCCATCAGTCCACCCAGAAAGCCCTGCGTGGGGTTGTTATAGCATGGGGACAAAGAATCTGTCCTCTAAGCGAGAGGGACCAGATCCAGCAACCAGCAAGCACCTTGCTCGGGACAAAGGAGTGTCCACCCAGCACCACTCACTGGCCTGGGACGTCCTCCTCTTTCTCACAAATGTCCAGTAGAGGACAACCTGGGGCCTCCATTGTCTTTCACCCTTAAAATATGCACCCCACAACCTCGGTGGAGGGTGTGAGGTCTCTTCCTGCTCTGGTGAAGGAACTGTGTCCACTACGCGTCCAATAGGAAATGGCGTACTGTGGCTCTCCTTTCTCCTCAACTCTGGTTTCTTCCTGGGAAATGCCAGACTCCCTTCTCCCAGAACTTGCCTGTGGAGGCTGGAGAGTCACCTTTCAGCTTCCTCCTCCAGCCCCTCAACTGACCTCAAAGAGAAGGCGGCAGGTTGCAAGTGACGTGCAGTTTAGGGGTCACCCTCCCTGGACATTCAGCTGACGATGTAAGGTGCTATGAAGGAGCTCACGCACCCTCTCATTTCCAGTTTTTTCATTAAGCATAGTTTGTTTTGTTTTTGTTTTTGTGTTGTCAGTTGTTGGAAGCAAGGCATCAGCCTTGTTTCTTTCCCTGGTGGCATGTTTTGTGATGGGCTAAGAACTGTGACGGGCAGCAGCGGGAACACGAGCCAACTAGCAGGAGCGGGTGTGGGGGTTGAGGGCCACTCTAGGCAGGGGACGTGTGTGAGGGATGGAGGTCTAATCCAGGGCTTGGCAGGTAAGTGGTCTGGTTGGGACATGCGGCCACTGGCCCTGCCTGCCTGGGCACCTCCCATCCGACCCTCAGGTTTCACTCTCCAATCACTCCTGCGACAACCCAGCTTTCAGGACCCATGCTGCGAGAGGGGCCTTGGCCAAACCTCCCAGGGAGCAGCCACTGGCTGGGCAAGACCCTGCTTTCCTCTGGGTGGCACTTCTGCAGTCAGGGCCACAGTGGCCAGCAGAGGGTGGGGTCTGCTTCTACCCCGCAAGCAAGGGTTTGTGCCGCAGAGGGGCCCACTGAGAGGCCTGCTCCCACAGGGGTGGTGACCAGGCTGAGGCTGGACTTCCCCCGAGAGGTCTCTGTCAGGTGAGGCAGACGTGACCTGGCCCTGCCCTCCAAGCACATGTGACCTTGATGGAGAGGACACATGGCAGCTCATGAGGCAGGAAGGGACTCTGCTGGGAACCCTCCTGGGTGGGGTTGGGGCCAGGCTTGCAGTGAGTTGGAGTGTGCCCACAGGCACTCTGGGGGAACAGAAATATGGTGAGTCCCACACTCTGGCCTCCTGCACACAAAGTTCAGGGCCAAGTGGAGGCAGAAGTCTGGGGCCAGACTTGGGCAGCCCTGCTCAGCCCAGGCGTTTATCCCCTGCGGCACAGCGGTCAGCACTTCCTAGTGGACACAGTAGACGTGAGGGAAACTGAAGAGCTCCAGGGTTGCCAGGGGTCTCCTGGAATCTGGTGTTCCAAATCTGCCTCTTACTCTCAGGCTCCTGGGTTCTCACTAGTCCTAGAGCCACCGTTTGGCCGAGTAAGCACTGACCTGTGTGTGAAGCCTACCTGGGCAGGTGGCCCTGCAGTGGGAACCTGGTCCTCCCGTCCTGTCTACCTGGTCCTGGCAGGGACTGGCTCTTCCCAGTTGGCCCAGAACTGGCTGGGCTGTAGGACAGAAGGGCCTGCATTGCGCAGGAACCCCGACAGTCCTGGCAAGCAGGGTGGTTGGTCCTAGCTTGAGGACAGAGAGTAAGATGCCCCACGGGGAGCCCAGGGGGCAGGGGGTAAAGACAACCCTACAAAAGTTCCTGATCAATAAACAGGGCTTTCATGCGTGCTGTTTCAGACGAGGCCACGAGGTGGCAGCAGAGGATTGGGGCCAAAATGCTAGCCGGGCACTGCCAGGACACCTCCAGGACACAGGCGGGGTCCTCCCAGGCCCAGCCTGCTCCACAGCCACCACCCAGCACCGTGAGGCACTGCCTGTCCTGTCTGCAGGGGCTGCTCTCTCCTCAGATACCATCGAAATCTTCCTTGTTTGCTTCTATTGTAGTTGAAGGATGAGGCTTATTATAGTCTAACAGAAAGGACAACCATGATTTCGGAAAAAATAAATTAAAAAGAACATACCCTGTTCCTCAGGCATCTGTAGGATGGCGTGGGCTTTACACGTCCTCGGAAGGTGCCCTCAGGGCAGGAGAGGTCCGAGGCTCATTCCTTAGTCCTCTCCACCTCTGGGGGTGGAGCCTTTTTCCGTAAGAGGTGACAGCCAGGCCCGGGACCTCTGCAGCCCGCATGGACGCAGGACTCTCCTGCTCTTTTCTGCAACCGCCTTGCCCTGCAGACGGCATGAAGGTGGCAAAGGAAGAGAGGAAACTGCCCTTCTGGAATCTTCTGACCTGGAGGAGCTTTCCAGCTTTGCCGGGACCTAGGGGATGTCCCCGCTCCTGCAGCACAACCTGCAGGCCAGCTCCAGCGACGGGGAGCAGCCCACCTGCAGGTGAGGCTGACCTGGTATCCTGCCCCTAGCCCCTTGTGAGTATTCCTTCCCTCCCCCACCCTCCCTCTCTCCCTGCCTCCTGGCTGTCAGGAGCTAAGCGGCTTCCTTCCCCTGCCCTCTGCCTTCTTGTTCTGCCTCCCCTCCACCCCGGAAGAGTGGAGTTGGCCAACCATGAACTGAACCTCTGGAACACTGAGCCCCAAATAAACTCTTCCTCCTCTAAGTTGTTCTCATTGAGAATTTTGCCTAGCACAGTCACTTTTTTAAAAGAATAAGAAAGTTAGGGAAAGTCACTGAAAAGGAATTAATGTTGGGCTCAAAGGTTAGCTGGGCCTGTGCACAAGAAGAGGAAGGGTATCTATTGAGAAGAATCCATTATCTCTCTTCTAACAAATAAGAACGATAAGAAACAATATTTTCTAAAATAATCACAAAAGATCTGTGTCTTTAAGTAAATGGGCCATCCTGCATGTGCTGACCTCTGCAGGCAAGGAGAGCTCAGGAGGGCATGCGGGAGTCTACGTAGGAGGCACAGCACCTGAGGACGAACCTGGGCATCACCACTGTCCAGAGAGTGGTCTGAGGAAGAGGAGCTCCCTGAAGGCACAAGACCCACAGCAGAGTCCAAGGAGAGGCGGGGACAGAGCAAGGTTCAGTGATAAGAAAGCAGAATGAACATCTGAAAAGCAAGCCATTGCTGTGAGCAAGGAAAATGCCCGTAGGCTTGGGAAAGTGGGCGTATGCTTGGCATGCAGGGTGGGACAGTGACCACTCCCCGTGCCATGGTAACAGGAGGGGCCAAGCCTAGGGTCCCTGGAGTGTGTAAGAGCCTGCGTGGGATTTGGTGCTGGTAAGTAAAGGAAGGTGACCTCAGACAGGGTCACTCCCTGCAGGGATCCAACATGCAACCACCTGGGCTTCGGCTTCAGGTTCCCTGGCACAGTGCGGAGGGTGGCCCAGGTTGACACCTCACAGTTGAAGTGTGATTGGCATGGGTGTGCCACTCGCATGAGGACCATGCGACATTGCAGATCCTTAATGTGTGCCTTGCAGAAAAGGTTAGATAAAGGTTGCAAGTTTCACGAATATCCAGATGACCTACACGTCCCTACCAAGCACAGAGGGAAGCACGGCGTTACAGGTCAAGCTCTCTGTGAAGGACTTTTTCTATCAACTAAGAGCCACAGTTCACGATCATTTTAGATTTCCTTCTACATTCTGTTGTTTGATCCACAGACTATTTCATGATTATTACAGATTTATTTTCTAATTTGAAATATGGGCATCTAAAGGGATATGTGACTGAAATTTCACCAGATATCTAAATGATGCCACTCTCCTGGGTCCTGTTAGTGCTGCCCACAGAGGAGAGAGGAAAGACGGCAGATACAAGCACCCCCAGGAAGGTACTGGGCACAGTCGGCTCCCATAGAGGAGCGAGCAGAGCGGGGCAGGAGTGGGCACAGGTTGCGTTCGCCAGGAAAGGGAGCTTCATTTTCAACTCTGCTGATGAGCCGAGTGGGAGGCGGGCCCTGCCCTGCCCATACTCCAAAGGACAGCTTAGTTGTCAACAGTTTGTGGAAGTAGGAGCCGTCTCATGCTGTCCCCGCGTTGGTGTTGCTCTGTCCGCTCACTGGCCTTCCTTTTGATCCTGTTTCTGCTGCTGATATTTACAAACCTTGGACGCTGAGGAAGCTCCAGCAGGTTGCTTAGGGGTTCTAGGTACTTCTGAGGATGATGTAGGGACTTTGTAACTGGCATCGTGTTCCGTGCAGAAAAATAAAAAGCAGATCAGGGGGCAGCAGGGTAGAGCCAGCAGAGAGCTTCCAAAGAAGCAGGGGCTTAGAGAGACAGGCCACCCGAGACTCCTGTGAGCTCCATGGGCAGGGGCGGAGGAGGCCAGCAGGGACCCTCGGTGAATCCCACCTCCTGGGCTTGAGTGCATTGTCCGAGTGGCTGGGGAAGGGCAGGAGATCCCTCTGCGGAGTGGGGCTTCGCCACTTCCGGTGCCATTCAGAAGGCTTGGTCGTGGAGCAGAAGAGCATGCTGTCCAGAAACGTCTAACATCCTAACGTCTTCTCACAAGGCTTTCCACTACGTGGCGGCCCTTCTCCAGTGTTTGAAGATCACATGAGGGAACGTAGTCAGGGTGGTACGGGGTCTCGAGCCTCAGTAGGGGTTGGGGCTCTGGACTCCATCACATCACTGCTTTAAAACGCTTAAGTAAAATTTGCTGAGCAGATATTAGCTTCCACACTACAGAAACCAATGCTGGTCACGCCTCTGCCTTGTGTACGTGCCTCCTGTGAGCTCTAAGGTCCCGTGCTTTGGAAAATGAACCACCCCGGCCTTTGCTGAGGATAGCTAGTTTGACCCATTATATCCTGCAACTACTGTGAGCTGTTAATATTCTCATTTTAACACTGAGAAAAACACGAGCCAGAGACGTGAGTAACTTATTCTTGATTTCTCAGCAGCCTTGTGGCACACATGGCGATAAGTCCAAGCAAGTCCTGGGTTAATCAGTGGCTGGGCCGCAGACAGGCATGGACCTCGGGTGGGTACGAGCGATTTTCTTCTAACGCAGTGAGGACGTGGCTGTGCTTTCTCACTAGCACATCAGCATTTCTTCTGCTTCCATGGTGTTTTCTGAAGTCCTGGGAGAGTGAGCCATGCATGTTTCCCATCAGGCCATGGAGTGAACGGATGGCTTTGGAGTGCGTCTCGTGGATTTGCACTGTTTCCACCCACAGGCAAATTCACAGCATCTTTAAAACGGTAGCAATTTACACCAAAATGCAGCAAGGCCAGAATGATGATTTCCTAACTGTTCGGAACGCAGTTTCAAACCTCGACAGGAGTCCTGCTTACTGCAACACACTGGCCCCTCCAGAGACTGCGGGTGGCATCTCAGTACCAGGCACTGTCCTGGGCCACGGCGGCACCTCAGGGTTCTCTGCTTGGTAAGGACACCGTGGAACGCAGGCTCTTCTTGCTAAGCCAAGAGGCATCCCAAGAGAACAGCGAGACACATACCCAAGTCCAGAGGGAAATAAAGAGCGCACAGTCTTCCTTGTTGCAAGAAAGCTTGCCGCCTGGCTCAGCTCCCTCCCTGAGGGGCCGAGAGGCCTCTGATGTATGTCAAGCACAGAGCCAGAATGGCACCCAGGTCCTCCTTACCTCCCACACGGCGTGTACACAGAATTCCCTAATTCCCAACGAGGTATGAAGTGGATACCTCTCTCCCGTCTAGCTACCTCAGCTCTCTCGAGGTACGAGCTCAGTACGAGCTTCCATTTCAAGACTGGTGGACTTGCTGGGGATATTAGGAATGGGGTTCTGGCCTTCTCCCCAGGGACTCTAACTGCCATGTGGCTTCTGAGTTCTTCTCTAACACCCTTTGTTTCTTCATTATCACAATTTTTAATTCACTAACTTTTTGCTCTGAGTAAGGATTTAGCAACCACTGCTCCAAACAGCCTTTGGCTTTTCCCCACTGACCTCAGCCCCCAGAATTCAGCTGGCCGTTGCTCGTGAGACCAATTTTCAGATTTTCCAGTTATCTCTACCATTTTGATCTGGGAAACTCTCAAATTTTTATCCTATTAAAAAATTTAGGTATAACCATAGAAATGAAAGGTGGTGGTACCCCATTTGTGTACAATGAATTAAAATGTAGTCTGTAAAAATAAAATTTAAAAATTAAAACAGTGTGGGTACAAATATGAATACACCAGAGTGCATTTCACCTTTGTGTGTGTGTGTGTGAAGCTTCAACTCAGAAAACAATCGACAAATGGAAGGAAGACCAGGAGCGTGGGGACAGGGTGGGAGGAGGGAAGGGAAAGGGGAAGCCCTGGGGACCCAGCAGGTTCTATTTCAGGTGTCTTTATGTCAAAACAAACCCACTGCAGAAAACAGAACCAAGATAACCTCGTTTCCCAGCATCGCTGTAGTTTGTCCAATGTGCCCGAAGAAGGTATTAGCGGCTTTTGATGCTGCTCTCAACTAACTGGACCTGTTTCTCTCATCGCAGACTTCATCCTTTACTCTAATCTCACAAGAGGAGCTAGCAAGCCTTAGGCAGGACCGGTGCAGGCAGACGGCTGCCCTGAACCCCTAACACGACTATGAGTGCGGACATCTTCAGAGGCAGCGTTGCCGCTGTCAGTCTGATTGACATACCTATGTGTATGTGTGTGTGCACGATTTTTTTCACATTATCTGGTTAAATCAAGTGACCCCAGACTCTCTAGCAACTCTGTACTGTCCACAGCACCTTGATCTCTGCGACTGTCTTTCCTTCCTTCCTTCCTTCTTCCGTCCTTCCTTCTTTTCTTCTTCCTTCTTCTTCTCTTTCCTTCCTTCCTTCTTCCTTCTTCCTTCCTTCTTCCTTTCTGTCTTCCTTTTGTAGGTTCCTTCTTCCTGAGCTCCCTGTGAGAAAGGGTTTCGCTAGAATATTGCTCTGTCCATGGTCTGCTTTGTGAGTTGGAAGAAATGTGGCTCAGAACATGTGGAAGCATACTGTATGCCCCCTCGAGACTTATAAATCTGTTCTAAGTAATTTCTTTTAGTTTCCTTTTCAGAGAAGGATTAGTTCATCCCAAATGAGAACGACTGTCCTAGGGCTATTGTTTCAGGATCGAGCCCTGATGTGCAGCCTCGTGAAAGTGGTTATTAATTCATTTTGGAAATGCAGTCACTGCCCACAGATTCTTTCGATTAAGCCCTGCCTATCCCACATGTCGTTATTCACTTTGTTAGGGAACTGAGTCCTGTAGGTGCCTCCGACTGCTGACTTTATTGGTGGGAGCTTACACAGGGAGACTCTAAGGACATACTCGGGGTCGTATGCATGCACCTGGTTTCAGCTGGGAAAAATTTCATCCTCCAAACGCACATTTGTGGCTGCAATTTTTCAGCCACCACACACGAAAATAAACGACATGTAACATCATCTCTAAGCAGTAACAGAATTGAAACAGCAGGCCTGTGAACCAAGCGGAATCAGAGCAGAGCTGAGCAGAACGTCCCCTCATAAAACCTGGACCCACGCTGCGAACACGGAGCAAATGCTTTCCATTTCCACATAAAACGAGAAATATAAATCAAAGCTGATAAAATACGGTGTGTGTGTGTGTGTGTGTGTGTGTGTGTGTGTACACACATTTAAAACTGAGTTTAGGGCCGTCGACTCATCTGTCCACTGAGTCTTGGTTCTGTCTCTGGAATTCGTATTTAAACTTGACTATATACTTTGTAGCTTACCATTGATTAAAAATAATCTCCTAAATTTAAGATTCTTTCCTCACCGCTACTTTTAAGAGTGATATATCATATAATCCCAAGGTGATTTTTTAAAAACTGAGTGTTAGTAAGGTGCCTAGTACCCAACTCTCCCCAGACCAGCTGCTGGGGGCAGAGTAGACCACACTGGCTTTTCTCAGTCTGTGCCCTGGGCACTTCCCATCCCTGGCCTCCTGGTAACAGGGCAGAATTCACCTCCTCAAAATCAGCACCTGGCCAAGGACCTGCCCTGAGTGCTTCTTCTGCAGCTGGTGTCCTGCCCATCATGTGACATGGTCACTGACATGACCTCCCAGCCATGGAGAAGGATCTATCAGCAAGAAGAGTGCTCAGGGCTGTCACCCAAAGTAGGTACTGCCTCCTGTCAAATTCTTGTCCCTCTGTGATATTGTTTGCATGTGAATTTGTCCAGTAAATCATCTTGACATTGACAGGTTACAAGACTATGGGTCGGTTTCTGGGAATCAGAAGAGTCAGCTGGGCTGGAGCCCGAACCCCTGATGGCCAGCCATGGGCTTGCCTTGTGTTCATCTGGTCAGCTTTCCATAAAATTTGCCACAGTAAGAATTGTACAGCCCTGAGGGCTAAGTGCATCCTGACTAGCCCTTGCCCACCTTCCTCTCACGGCTACTGGTCCTGAAGAGCCACGCACACTTTAGGGTCAGTTGTGAAGCTGATTTGGGGATAGATTGAACCCACACTTTGTCTGATATGGTCAATGGCTCACAGTCACCCCTCGTATGATGGCACTGCTGCACGAGGCACATGGAAAGGGACAAGCCAAAGGTCCTACAGTAGGAAATGTCCTGCAGGCTTTGGCACCAAGGCTTGTGGGAGAGAAAGGGAAGATAATTAAAAAAGGTATGGCTTAGAAGCTGGTCCATGGGAATAACTTAGTCCCCAGATGTCTGAAATGATTGGCAGATTCCTTATCAGAATGGATGTGCTTAGGAGGAATATCATGAGATAGCACTGATATGTAGAAATATATTAATGATCTTTTTCATTTTTGATAGAAATCTCATGAAATAGAATTGATCAGGATCTCTGGCTAGGGATCCCCTTTCAATACTGCAAATGGAAAGAGCTTCTGTTTATTTTATGCACTTCCATATTCAAATATTAAATGTAAATAAATAAATAAATAAATAAATAAATAAATAAATGTATGTTCAACCAGAAAGTTGAAGCATGCAATAAATCATATCACTAGTTTTGCTATAGAAAATATACTAGGAAATCATTGTCATTTAAAAAGACTATAAATAATATGAGGTCAAAATTTGTAGGAAACTCTACTAGCTGCCTTGCAGTTCCTCAGGTATTTATGTGTGTGTTTCCTGGTTTACATTTCAATTTGCTGTGATGATTTTCTCCTTCAGAGCCCGTGCTTTCACTTGTGCTGTTTCTTGGGTGTCTGAACGAGAGCTCGCCCGCCACACACAGCGAAGTGATGTCACAGCAGTCTGCCTGCCTGCCGCTCCGCAGGCCACTGCTGGCCCAGGCCTGGGCTGCCAGGTTTCAATGCTGGGCCAGCCCCCCTTCTGGCCAGAATGTCCCAGCTCCTGTGACCTCT
The DNA here is from genome assembly GCA_020662805.1 of Glaucomys volans. Lineage (NCBI taxonomy): Eukaryota > Metazoa > Chordata > Mammalia > Rodentia > Sciuridae > Glaucomys > Glaucomys volans. Next base: position 68,581 of record JAJEJO010002396.1, on the reverse strand, counting down.
ACTCCTCTCCAGTCTTTCCCTTCATTGCTCATAAACACAAGGGGGCTTCTGCCTGCCCTCCTGTCTCTGGCTGGGTGTCCAACCCTCTGTGCGACCTGCCCTGTGCTCCCGGGTTTGTTTCCAATGCCTCGTGCTCCCTCCCTGGAAGGATTCACAGGTGTCTTCATCCTCATTCACTCCCTGCCTCCTGCCCGCCAGTGACTTCCATATGCAAATCTGGCAGGCTGGTCACCATCTATCACTGCCAAGGCTCCTGAAGACAGTCCGGAGTCCCTCCACCTGGTGACTGTCCTCTCTGCCATTCAGGCATGGCTGGTCCCACCATGAAAGCATTCTTGGGTCCATTTCCAAGGAGAGTTTTCAGGGTAGTGTTGCTGGAGATCCATCGGGAAGATGGGCCTGGAGCTGGGTAGACAGCTCTGCTAGGGAACAGGTGGATGAACGGATTTGCGCATCTACACCAAAAAACAACTCTGTGATTTCAAACCTACTATTGAGACTTCCTTTTCTCCAACCAGAAACTAGTGATGATGATGCCGTAGGAGAGGAAGGCACATGCCTTCCCGACTCACTCTGAGTGCGAGGCTGTGTTTATCCCAAGCCCTAACGGCTGCTGAGGACACGCTGACTTAGGGCAGTTTTTCACACTGCTCCACAAATCTGGCCCGTACCTCAGGGATCATGTCCCCAAACCGTGGTTATTATTTTCCCACACACTCAGTGCGGCTCCAGTCTTATGTCTCCTTCCAGGCCCCTCCGGCTCCCCACCTGGGATCTTCCAGGCTTCTCAATTTCCTGTCCCGGTGAGCACAGCAGGGGAGCCAGTGCAGACACCGCTCCACCTGGCACCGTGCACCAGAACTGCCCTGCTCTCCAGGGAGCCCCGTGCATATCAACAGCATAGACAGCATCCCATCCAGACCCAGGGAGTCCTGTGGCCTGTCCTGGGACATTTATGTCACCCCATATGCATCTGCACACATCAGCTCTAGCTCACAGCTGGGCTTTCTTCTTCCACCGGCCTCCAGAGCAAGCCTCCGCGAATCTGTGAATTGCATTTTCTAACTGCGACACCGTGGTGTTGCACAGAGCAAGAGAATTATTCTGGAACCAACCATGATCCCAGTGAGCATGTAGGAACGCTGGAGATGGGAAGATGTGGACGCCTCTGTGGTGATTATGTAAGTGACTTCTGATCAACGTAATGCTTCCCTTCACTCTCCCATGTACCTCCTCCATGGACGGGTGATTTCTGCTCACTGTGCTCTGGGTCTCCATGACTCCTCGTCTTTACAGCCACAGTGACTTTCCAACTGCATATCCAACTTCGCCACCCCTCTTCCCCGAACACATACACCCTCCATTGTGTTTGCTGGGGAATAAACATGCCCACTAGCACATGTGTGTGCGCACACTCTCTCCACATACACAGGGTCTTCCTCCAGTGGAAGAATGAGATGCTCCTGCAGGAGCCTGAAAGCAGACCCTGGACTGAGCCAGCAGACCCCCTGTGGCCTACTGGACCTGTGCTGGCCCAGGTTCCAGCCTCACTTGCCACGGGTGGGGAGGCTGCCATCTCCAACCTCACCTCCGACCTCACCTCCTGCCTCCCCCACTGAGCCTGGCTTTGTCCCAGGTAGCAGGACAGGAGGCTCCAGGTCACCTTCTCTTCCCTTGCTGTGTCTCTGTCCCCATCACCACCTGCACAGTTTCTGCTCTGAAGGAGCAGAGGGCAGAGGGCTCAGGCAGGGCCACGCCACAGCAGCTTCCATAGTGAAAACCCTTTGTTCTGGCACGGACAGGAGGCCAGACGCCCATCCTACAACTTCCGAGGGGATCTTGGAGAGGGCAAACCTACTTCCAGTCTGGGGCCTAAAGTGGGAGGCGGTCAGGCCTACTCTCCTGGGTTGTGCCAAGGTCGGGCGAGGAGGAGGAGGCAGGCCGCTCCCAGGGTGGCTGCCTTCTACTTCTGCTGGGACTTTCAAGACGGGACCGGGAAGGCCCCAAGGAGCAGTGCAAAGAGACAACTCTGAGTCAGTAAGGAGGAGAGCCGGGGACACACCGGGACCTCAACTAGGTGGGGGTGACGTCAGGTAGCCAGCACTCGCCAAGATGAGCTGGACCTGAGGAGCAGGGAGGGCAGGTGACATGGTGACAGGGGGCCTGTGTGCTGAGCTGGGCATGAGGGGCGCCTCTGGCTGCTCACTATGGCCCACATGCCCAGATGGCATGTCCAGTCCACCAGCACTCACAGAGGAAGCCACACGCCACAATGACCCTGTGGCAAGGAGAGGATGGTCCTTGAAAACCCTCAGAGCATGTGTGGTGGGGCAGGAGGCCTTGCCATGGGGCCTGGGGAGCTGGACCTTAGGGTCTCACGTAGCCCCCTCCTGGCATCTCAGCACCCTGCGCAGTAGCCAGTGCATTCAGCCACCAGATGGCGGGGGCAGAGAGGGTCACAGGCAGCACTCATGAACTCGCCTAGGGGGAGCATCCATGTTGACCACACCCGTCCCCAGGGCCACCCAGGCACTGCAGTAGCCGGGCAGTGCAGCTCAGAGGGTTCCCTGGGGCAACCATGAACCACTCCAGTCCCTTTTCTCATTCTGAACTCCGACCCTATAAGATGAAGGTGAGGAAAGGAGCTGCCCGCGGAAGTTCAGAGTGTAGGGAGTTGAAAAAACTGTAAGCTCTGAATAAAAAGGCAATTGGAGAGAAATGGAAACAGTAGCTAAATGGAGGAACAAAGGCTGAACGTCACTGATAGATTCGAAAGCATAGATCTCATTTTTTGAAGAACATCGCGTTAAAGTGAGCAGGTCTGCTGCCCTCCTTCAGCTCCCGCCACGCACTTTCCTACTTCATGAGTGATTGTTTGTCACCGGCCCCTGAAGCCCTCGCTGCCAGCAGGTGAGCACTGATGGAAGAGCCAGCGTGGATGGGCACGTGGCGTCCTGGAAGGCCTCCTGACTGGATGAACTGTGTCCCCACTCCTCCAGGACGCCCACAGCTCAGAACTGTGCCCTTTAGCATGAAGGATGGGGTTGCCCGTTTCCTAACGATGCCAACCATGATGCCAGCACAGTGAAAGGAGAGGCTCGTCAACCCAGCTGCAGAGGGGGGTATGCTCCGGCTATGTCCCTGGTGACTGCTGCGGCCTTCGTCCACAGGGGACTGGGAGGCTCAGGGCCCACCAGGCGGTATGGTTCAGTGGCCTCCAGCTGGGGACCCTAGTTTGCACAGGTCCAGCCCCAGTCTCCACTCAGCCCCTTGAGACCAGTTTGTGAGAAAGCTGGACCTTGTTGGGGTGACACCCGTGGGTCCCTTGCCACTGGCCTTGTCCACAGCACAGAGCTGACAGACTCCAAACCTGCAGCCCAGGAGAGGGACCCTATAGGGTTGCTGCGGGAGTCACCATGACACCTATTCTCAGGGAAATGAGGATCTTGGCAGGTAAGGACAGGAAGGGTCAGTCTTCCCTGTAACGTAACTCCGAAACCAATGTCAGCGTCTGAGGGGGACATTATTTTTGAAGTTTGCTCTGCTTTTGGTGTTTGCTCAGAGAGCTCCAGACAAACAGAAAAGAGCAAGACCTTTGATAAACGTGCACCCTGCTCCCCTTGTTCCTGTAAGGTGGAGATTGCGTTGTCTTCATACAGTAAAGGAAATTAACCAAAAAGTGATCTCCACGGAAAGTTCCAGCCAGGTTGAATCGTGACGCTGCATCAAGTGTGCCTTTCTAAAAACAATGTTGGGGCACATTAAAGCCACACTGGGACACTTCCTGAACATTTTTGAAAGAATTAAAATCTCAGGGGAAAGACCAAGAGGTGGCACAAACACAAATGCACAAGGAGGACTTAGAGGAAGGATTTTAACATTAAATCTCATAGAAAACCAAAGGAAGAAATCTTTCCTCCCCTCCTTCAACCTGGCACGTCTTCACAACAGTGAATTGTTTTATGAATGCGCGTTCCCTCTAAGAGCAATGGAGGAGGGCCAAGGCAGGGTTGCCAAGCCAGGACGTGAGGAGCAATGGACTCCAGCAGGAGATTTACGGTCTGTACGAGAGAGGCAGGGAGACCGCAGACTGCAGACCCAGAGAGAGGCTCAGCGAGCAGGGCTCCTGAAGGTCAGGGTGTTCTCCAGTGAAGCGTCTTAACACAATCGACCCCACTTAGCAGCAGAACGCGGTAATGGTGACAGAACCGTCCTGCTGTTTGAACCATCTGCTGTTCACTGAGCTTCTGAAAGCTGTGCAGACTCACCTGGGTCATTGTCAATGTCAACTTCGAGGTCATAGTCAGGGCTCAGGATGCTCCTCACGCCCAGTTCCGGTCTCTTAGCTGTAATGGTGCTCACTTGATGGGGGCTCTGGGCCTTGCTCAGTGAGCGAATGAGGCAGGCAGACTGGTTGGAGCCCCTGCCTCCAAATCCAGGGAGAGAAGCAGCGTTCACAGAGAGCGCTCAGTAGGGACTGCAGCGCCTTCTCTGGTTAGTCTCTGGAAGAAGTCGGCCAAGAGCCTGACGCTTGTCAGGCCCCCCAGTGAGCAATGGCCCCCAGTGAGTGGAGTCACTCACTCCACCACTGCATTTATTATTTATTTATTTATTTATTTATGTTGCATTAGAAACTCAAAGATGAACTGTTTGTGACCTGTGAAAATTATGTGGAATTCAAATATCAGAGTGCACAGACATTTGGGGAGCACAGCGGCTTCCACAATCGGGCAGAGGCATCTGTTGGTGACAGAGACCATGGTGCCCATAAAGCTGCATCTGATGGGCGGCCTTTACAGAGACGTCCCCGACCCCCAGTCAGTGAGCATCTAAGGGAGTGGAAGGTGAGCCACTCCTAAGCAGGGAGGCTGCTCAGGCCTGGACGCCTGGCGAGAAGTGTCAGGAAGTCCAGCTGAGTGGGGAGCAAGGACAGGTGGCGGCAGCACCTGTCACTCACTTCACCACTGCAAGGGAGGGCTGCTTTCCTCATGTACCCACCGTGTAAAATAGTGTCCAGGGCCAGAACTCACTGCGTCCTGGAGCCACGGGGATGTGCCATGAAAGACTGGAGATTCCCAGACCCAGGGCTGGGCTGAGAGGCTTCCATAGTTTGCATCTGGAACTTACCCCAAAGGCCATGTGTTAAAGGCTGGGTCCAGGGAAGTGGTCCCAGAGGTGGTGGGGCCTTTCAGAAGCAAGGTCCAGGGAGAGGTCTGCAGGGCCCTGGGGTCTGCCTCTCCTTCGCTCCCACGGGTGTGCAGTCCTACTCCACCACGTGGCCCTCTGCCAGAGGCCTCAGTGTGGTGGGTCCACCTGATCGTGCACGAGAGCCTCCACTACTGGAAGCCAAACTACGCTCTTGTCCTCGACCTCAGGTGCAGTCATGGGAAGCTGACCATCACCCGGTTGAGAAATGCAGGTGCCCAGTTAGAAGATTCCCAAGATATTGCCCAGTGGCGATGCTTCCTGAAAAAAGTTATTCCTCCTTCTTAGAAAAGCAAGAAGTTAAGGTTAGGAGGCAAAATCACAGGTCCTGAACGCTAAATATGAGTTAAAACTGAAAATGTCATGAACATTCTTTCCGAGGTTCTCGTGGCATGTGAGGCTTGCTGTCAGCCCTGCTTCCTGTTGGCCCTGCCTCTGCCGGGAGCCTCACCTCGGCCCAAGCTGCAGACGGAGCGCTGGCAGCACCGCTTCTGCTCACACTTCCGTCTACTTTGCACTCAGCTAGGCCTGGAGGCCAGGCCTGAGGGAAGGAGTCGGCTCGCCTGCCCCGCCAGGTCCTGCGCAGCCTGAGCAGCCAGCACACCAGGCCACGGTCCCTGCCCACCAGCACCTGCGGCCACAAGAGTGTCAAAACCGACAACCCATGGGACAGGCAAGAGGAGAAAACGTTCAGACCAGTTTTCGCTCCTAGGTAATTTCCCAGGTGAGGAATCCAACAGCCATGCGACTCGGGTGAGCCGGACAGTGTCTCCTATCCGATTGCAACGTGGGGAAGGGCTGCTCAGCGCTGCGTGAGGTGTGGAAGGAAAGGGCGCCTCTCAGTGAGTACGAGCAGGTGGACAGCGATGAGCAGAGGCTCCCACCCCGGAGGGGAGAGTGGACAGAGCTCAGGAGAGGGGGCTGAGGGCTCCTCCGTGCTCTCCCGCAGGCAAGGAGGGAAGGAAGCGGCCACCTCCACACTGCTCTCTTGGAACCAACACTGTGACTCTGAGATCAGAGAAGGAAGCCAGGGCGGACCAGGTGGGGACACAGGCCAGCAGGATGCTCTCAGCAGCCTCACGTGCCGTCTTGCCGTGGCCTTGGGGGGTGCCCCGGACACAGCACAGCCTGCTCCAATCTGCAGAGCGTCTACCCAGAGGAGGGAGCTGGGCCACACTGCCAGATGGAAGGGAGACGGGGGCTGACACTGCATCGCGTCCCTGGCTTGATTTGAAACACGTGCAGACAGGGACTGAAACCAGCTTGCGTACAACAGAGTCGTGGGCCAAAAGATGACAGGTTTTATGACCTGACACTGCTTCCTACCACGGCAATTAGTATTTGGTGAGGACCAGGCGCTCTGTCACTTCCAATGTTGTTTTGTTACTTAACATTGTAAAGTCCCAAACTTAGCATGAAGTCAGAGTCCTGTGTGGTCAGTTACAGCTGTGGAGACCCAACATTCCTCTGTGGCCTCCTCTCACTGGGACACTGGGCTGTGTGATCTGTCCTGCAGTAAGAGTGCCCCATGGTCACCTGACGTCCTCCCCTGGAGCAGCGGCTGGGGTGGCCAGGGCTCCGGCTCTCTGACTCTCTGGTCATACTGGGTCAGTCCCTTGGGCTCCTGGATGAGTGGTGGTCTCCATGGAACTGCCCCACAGACATGCCAGCCTTTCCTTTGGGCACCAGCCTTGGCCTCAGGTTCAATGAGGGGAGAGTTTATGTGAGTCAGTCCCCACACCGGGAGAGGCTGAGAGGCTGCTGCTGTACCAACCAGCAGCCAGTCCTGGTGGGGACGTCCTTTGGTCTGGAAAGGCATCCTCCTTCCCCAAGAGAGAAATGGTGCTGATGCCAGAGTTTATGGCTGTCCAGGTGCTACGTGAAAGGAAGAGGGTGACGTGGTGGTGAGCTGGCTGCAGGAAGAGGTTGACCTGGGCGTCAGAGGTGAGCCGGCTGCAGGGCATTCCGTCCTCTGGGTCTGGGGACACACCTCCTCCTCAGCTCTGCCTGAGCGTTTTCTCCTGACATACACCACGAGCACAAACACAGTGCCACGAACCCTCAGCTCTGCACAGCTCATCCTGTTCAGTCTTCGCAGTAGAGCAACTAGAGCTAATCAGCATGGACGCTTCTCTGAGAGTCCGTCCACTTCCTCCGCTGGACGGGCAGAAAGGGCCGAGTTCAGATAATGCTGAGATCACAGAATCCATCCGTGTCCTTCAACCTGCAAGAGCACGTGGAGGGCCTGGCTGAGCCTGGATCTGGTGTCCCCTCCGCCTGGAAGAACCAGGCATCGAGGCCTGTGGATCACTTACTTTGCGGGTGACAGGCTTGGAGCAGGTCTCTGATTTCCAAATTCTTCACTCTGAATCCTGTAGCCATTTTCATCACAACTCAGTGGTCGCGGGAGCTCCGTGACATGCAGGCCGGGCTCCGGGAAGCAAGTGTCACAGCTGTGTGAACACACGGTTGCTCCTGCAGGGAGTCGTGCCCCGTGGGGCTCCCAAGCCCACGCAGGGTGAAGAGAAAGCTCACAGCACTGTGGGGGGACATCAGCATGTCACAGATGCTCCTGAGAGGCCCGTCGGCAAACAGTGCCCAGGTTGGAGCCGTCAGCTTAGGCTAGGTTTAGAGAGAGGAGCAGGACTCGACTGAGGACTTGGGAACTGAGATGGACGCGGTGTTCTGCCTGAACCTGAGCGTGTGCCAGTTTGAGGTTTGGGCCATTCCCTGGGGATCTGAGACCAGCGCTCACTAATGCACACGTGCACCTGCTACCCCAAGACAGCTGCATGTGACACAGGTTCACAGGCAAGGCTGGAGCGGAGGAGGGGCCTCGGCAGAATGACCCTCAGGTTCTTGAGACATCGGTGGCACTTTATGGTCACATGAACATAAATGTCAAATTGTAACCCCCCCACACACACCAAGTCATTCTGTGGGAGACTGAAAGCCCAGGTCTGGCTCCTCGCCAGTGAATTCAGCCCCTTCTGAACTGGGAGTTACTATATCAACTTTTATTATCGGCCTATATTTCTTCTGTTCTTAATAATTTTGCCCTTAAATTTTAAAAGTTAAATAAAAATATTATTTAGTTTCACTGCATTTTATTTCATAAAAATTAAACCTTACCCAGATGAATAATTCAGATTTTCAGGATGAAAACACATTTATTAATGTGTTATTTATTATAAGTCTGACTTTGAAAGCATTGCATTACAGTAACATTACCCTCTGAGTTTCAGTTTCCGTGGAGGTGATTGGATAGCTCACTAAAGTTACGTTTTCCTGTAAGTCATTGCATGAGGAAGCTGATAAGCTAATGCACATGAGAGGAAACAGCAGAAACGCCACCTCGATAAGATGCCAGCATGAATAAATACACAGGACTATTTCCTATGAGAAAGGACCATGTCTTCACCTCCTGAAGTGACCAAACCACTGGATGAAAGACACGGCACACACGTTATCAACGTGGACGAGACGCAAGGAGGGCGGTGACCCTGCACGACAGAAACTGAAGCCTGAGCTTGTTGCTGGAGGGTCCCGGGCTCAGGAAGGCGGGACCCAGGCTGGGAGCCCGGCTCCCAGGGTCCAGGAGAAGCACCAGCCCTGGCTGGACAGCAGGCAGAACGCCCAGTGCAGAGAACTGGAGGGAGAGGCCCACGTGAAAGGGAGCTTTGTGGATGGCTGGAGGGCTGCTGCAGAGCTGCCCCTGAGCAGAGCAGGTGGGGATGGCCCCAGCTGGTAGATGGACCATCCTGACACTCTTCAGGGCTGCCCACCGCACCCTGCAACCTGCCAGAGAGGAAGTTCCCGCCACTCCCCAGTGCTGGGCAGGGTGCACAGAGAGTCAGGGCCAAGTCAGCAGAGTGACAGGGCTGCCCCCAGCTTCCCAGTCTCAGCACACTGGGCTTGCGTTCAGGGACATCTGAGGTGGGGCAGGGCTGTCCTGCACACCACAGTGTTTTCAGTGGCACTCAGGAGATGCCGATGTCACAGCCCTTGGCGATGTGGATGTCCCTGGTGGAAAGCACTCTCTTGGGCTGGTTGCCATTCCAGGTCCCAGACAATAAATATCTAAAAAGCCAGAAATGAGAGTCTTGGGCTTCAAACAAACTAAGGGCTTCCTGAGCCAAGGCTCAAACTGTTTCTAAAAACATGAAAATGCATGGCGTAAGGTGCAGTGGAACCAGTCTCCTGCATCACATAGAATTTATCACCCGGATTAAAGAGAGAAGAAGGGAGAGAGGGAGGGAGGGAGGGAGAGGGACAGAGAGAAGGAGAGCATGCTCTGGAGGGAGAAAACCCATCAACTGAAAGTGATCCAGTACTGACATGTGCTTCTGAATTAGTAGATCCTATCTTGAAACAGCCGTGTCTGTATTCCATCTGGTCCAAAGACCAAGTGGAGACATGAAAAATCTGTTTTAAAGGACCTGGATCAAATTTTGAGAGATGAAAAGCTCGATGTGTGAAATGGTAAAATAGTTAGGAATAACCTCATATGCAACTTCATAGTAGAAAAGACCAGGAAGCCTGAAAACATGCTTTTGGAAACTGTAAACAAGACACAGGGAATTAAAGAAATTAAAAAATGATCCAAACATCTGTGGGTTTTGAGGCAAAAACAAACAGAACAACAGGCCCGTAGCTGAAGTCTCTGAGAGAACATGAAGAGCAAATGCAGAGCCAGGAGAGGAGAAAAGAATAAGGAGATTTGAAGGTCAAAGTCATTTTTAATTTGGTCGAAACTGCAAACCCACAGATTCAAGAGCTCAGTGACACCAGAGCAAGAAATAGGAACAAAACTATACCAAGGAGCTTTACAGTGAACTGTGGGAAATGATGATAAAACACTTCAAAGCAGCCAGAGAAGAGAGGGCAGCGTGGAGAGGAGTGAGGTCAGGACAGTGGGCTTCCCGCCGGAGCAACACAGCAACCCTGCCGGCCCTGCCGTAAGCCCAGCATCCCGGAGGCTGAGGCAGGAGATGGCAGGTTCCCGCCAGCCTGGGCAACTAGGAGATTCTGACCCAGTAAAACGCAAAAGGGGCTGGGGTGTAGCTTAGTGGTAAGGCACCCTGGGTCCAATTCCCAGTGCCACACAAACAAGCAAACACACACACACACACATACACACACACACAACAATGCAGACAAGCGTTGTTTTGAGAGACTGAGAGAAACTGCCTCCCAAGCTGCGCATCCAGAGAAGAGGTCTTTGGAAGCAAAAGTGAGGCAACGACTTCAGACAGCAGAGATGCCAGAGGAAGCTCTTCCAGGAGCAGGAAAGCGACACCTGAGGCAAGAAAAGGAAGAACCTCAGGAGCTTAGCTGCAGGGGAAAGGAACGAGGCTCTCTGCGAGGAAGTCCTCTGCAAGAACATTCAACAAAACATAAAGGAAAATATAGCAATGCAGTGGAGGGTTGGTAGCAAGGACAACACTGCAGTACAATGTGGCCAAACAGCACGAAATCCAGAGAGAAGGAACGGAATTCTGCTGCTGTGAGTTTCACAATTTATGTGAAATTGCATAGTAACAATAAATTAGGCAGGGGCAAGTTAAAAGTGCATATTATTAACCCAAGAGCAAGAACAAAATAGAAAACCAAAGGGTCACAGAGAATAAGAGACAAACAGATAGAAAATGGAATCAGAAAGGTATGGCCTTAACTCGGAGGCAGGACTCTAGGAAGGAAATAGAGAACAGATGTAACACACGAAATACAGATTTATACCTGATCATATCAGTAATCACAGTAACGATAAATGGCCTAAAATCTGCCTCTAAAATTAGAGGCAGAGGTTATAATATAATAACAAAAAGCCAGACCCAAACATATGCTGTCTTTCAGAAACAGACTTTATTTATAAGTTATGAACCCAAAAAGTTTAAATATAAGGATAAAAAGTCTATAATGGTAACATTAACCTAAATGTATTAGGAGTGTACTGATTTCAGACAAGTATATTTCAGTGAACAGAACATACCAGAGATAAAAAATGAGGCAGCAGTTTATCAAGTGGCTAACTAATCCTCAGCATGGGTACACACACCAACATCCTCAAAACGCCCAAAGCAAAGCCAAATAGAAGTGTGGAAAGAAGTGAGCTCATCTGAGTTACAGTTGGAGATTTCAGTACCCTATTCAATAATTCAGAGAATATATAGACAGAAAATCCACAAGGATAGAGATTCACACAAAACCATCAACCGACTTGAGTTAACTAACAATTTTAGACCTTCCAGATAACAATTGCACACATACATTCTGTTTAGTAGTCAAAAAAAGAACTTACCGCACAGACCATCTCCTGGACCACTAGGCAAGTCCCAATATCTTGGAAAGGATCCAGGTCAGGCTATTCTCCACACTGTACTAAAACTACAAGTGGATAACACATATCTCCAGAAAATCCCACAATACTTAAAATACTGCACCTCTAAATAAAACATGGGTCAAAGAAGAAAGAAAATAAAGTAATGAAATATTTTCTAGTGAATGCAAATATGATCTACTCGTTTCCTTTAGGATTACACAAAAATCCACAGGAAATTTATGTAATTCAACGTCCAATTGGAAAGGAGAAAGAGTTCAAATCAGTGACCTCAGGGCCATTTTCTCTAGTCCTCTCAAAGACTAAAGAAAGAAGAGGAAACATAACCCAAAGTAAGTATTAAAAATGTTAAAATCAGAGCATAAATCAAATCAATGAAATAGAAAACAGAAAAACAGAAGAATGATAAAACATAAACAACGAGAACAAAGAAATTGATAGGCCTCTAGTCAGAGTGCTCAGGAACGGACCCCCACAGACATTCCTCTAAATGTTATGTGCAAGTTCAACCAGAACGTGAAAACTAAGACAATGAAAATCAAAACCATAATGAATATCACTCAGCTCATGCCCACTCGGCGGATGGTTACAATAAAGATAAAGAAAAGAATAGGTGTTGGCGAGGATGCAGAGAAATGGGAACTCATGCATTTTGGGTGGGAATGTAGATGGCTGTTTGGTATGGAAAGAAGTATGGTGGTTCCTTAGGAACTTAAGAACGACTCTCCTATGATCCAGCCAATCTTCTGGGTGTGTATCCACAGAAATCAGGGTACGGTTTCCAAAAGTACGTATATACCCTATTCATAGCAGCATTAGTCAACCTAGCCAAGAGATGAGGAAACCCAAGTATCGAGCAACATGTGCATGTTTAAACAAAATGTGGCACAGTCACAAAATGGAATTAGGAAATTCTGACTTCGATACAACCTGGGTGGACCTTGAGGATATGATGCTGAGTGGAAGAAACAGTCACAAAAGAAACCTTTGCAGGGTTCAATCATGTGAAGAATGTGCAGCAGTGAAATCCGTGGAGCTGGAAAGCAGGCTGCTCATTCCCAGGGTCGGGGAGAGAGGATTGGGAGGTGGTTTCCAATGGGAATATAATTTCAGTGGGGCAAGATAGAAAGAGTTCTGGCGCCTGGTTGCACCACAATGTGGATAGATGTGAAAATGTTCAGAATGTACTTTCAAATGGTAAAGATGGAAAATGTTGTGTTTTGTGTACTTTGCAAGGATTTTTAAAATTTAGAAAGGTAATAAGGAAATGTCAGGAACCCCAACACATCAGCATGGAAGGGACACATCCCCTGGAAAACAGAACTGCAGACCCAGCTGGGAGAATGGAGGTGAGTGCAGCAAGCTCTGTCTGCTAACCTGATTGCATTTGTGGGTGCAAACCTACCCCAGAGAAGGCAGCAGGAGCAGACTGCTCCCCTGCAAATTCCACCAACTCTGAGGAGGAAGAGCCCCATTCTGGAGGTGCTCAACGAGAAACTGCAGGGCTACAGTGCTTCCGAACTCATCCTAGGAGGGCAGCATCATCCTGATGAAAAGGGGCAAAAATGTTCCAAGGTATTGCAAGACAAGGAAACTGCAGGATTCAGGAATAGGGTTGAACAAACATTGTACATGAAATTTTATAATTTCACCAATTAAATTCAACAATAAAAAGTACCATGACCAAATGAGGGTCATTCCAAGTATGCCAGGCGGATTTAACTCAAAAAATCAACCCATGTGAAAACTAACAGTGAAGAACCACATGAACAACCAAATAAAAGCAGAAAGCATTGTACCAGACACAGGATTCATCTTTCACAAAAGCTTAGAGCAATCTAGGGCCAGAAAGCTGCTTCCTCACCCTGGGAACAGGTGTCTGGGAAACGCACAGTACAGGTGACATCTCACCTAGGTGAGTGACTGCACACTTTTCCATGAAACCCCAGAGCGGCCTGTGGACACCACGCACAGATGGCTGAGCATACAATGGCTCAGGCGCTCTGGAACGTAATTCATCTCTTCCTTCAAAAGCTGCGCAGCTCTCATTATGTGATCCATCCATACATTCCCTGGCGTTACCAAACAGAAATGAAAGTCTGTTCATGCAAACACTTATGCATGGCCTTTTGTGGCTATTTTGTTTGTAGGAGCTAAAACGTGGAAACAACCCAGATGTTCATGATTGACAGCCAGCTATTGTTCATGTGTACTGTGGAACATGACTCAGCAATGAAGAGACATCAACTAGTGATCCATGTCCCACCATGGACCAAGAAGGAATCCTGCAGAGTGAAGGACGCAGGAGGAAAGAGAGGACAGCACATTACATTTCCACAAGTCCTAAAGGAGACAATCTCATGTATGGTGACAGAAATTACTCAGTGGCTTCCTGGGGACTGGGGAGGCAGGGGAAGGAAGGGTGAGCAATTCCTAAAGGTCAGTGTCTCCCAGAGCAACTCACCTTCCAAGGAGGAAACAGGGTATTCCTTCCAGGTTAAAAAGGCCCCAAAGAGGGCTCCTTTGTTCATATGTGCAAAATCCCAGTCTATGCTTACGGACCTCCTGGCAGCCTTGGTGCAAATTTAAATCCTCGTATTTTGCAAATGTCAGTATTCCTGATAAGGATCTAAAGAGTGAGGAAAGAGATGAATAAAAGACACTTGGTATACACTCTTGGGTGGAAAAGTGACTTCAGCTTCAAAACTAAAGCTAAACTGAACAAGTGATTTGAAGCTCGCTAAGGATGGTGGATTGTTTACACCCCAGAACTAACTGCCGGGTCCCTCGACCCCTGCAGATGCTCTCTGGGGACTGCCCTGTTTCCCTGTGCTTTGTAACAGTGATGGGCAGGTCCTATTAGGGGGATGGGAATACAGACCTGCCAGTTGGGGGCAGGGATTCTCTCTTCCACTGTGGCGTGAGAGGGCAGAAGATGTGGAAGAGATGCCCCGCCCTGTGGTGGACAGCGCGAGGGTGTATCCCTGCAGCTCTGGACTTCCCCACAGAGGAGGAACACAAAGTCCTCAGCGACAGTACATGATGGGTCACACGTGCTGCACCCGAGTGAGGATGGCATCTGTAGTTGCTCTCAATGTGGCCAAGCGTTAAGACCCATTGCCCATCTGGGCAGATCGAGGTCCCTGCCCAGCTGGGACAGCAAGAGGTTCCCTGGGACCAATATCACCCACAGCTCTGCCTTCCTTCAAGGGTCCTGCAGTGCCCTGCAAACTGCTGGAGGCAGGAGACCAAGGCAAATGGACAGTGTTAACCACGATTCATTCGGATAAAACAGAGCCAGATCTCCAGGGAACTTCCAAGAGGTTAGATGCACTGATACATCCACCATTAGAAAGATTACTTGAGCTTCGAAACAATGGCTGCACTTACATGTGCCTGCTCCTATAGAACCAGGAGGGATTATCAAACCAGAGAGGTGTGAATGCCCTGGCAAGTCGCCTGCTGTGGGGGCGGGGAGGAGGGGCTCATGTCCTCTCTTGCCACCTCTCTGCTCTGCTGACTGGACCAGACACTCTCCCCTGACAGCAATTCCACTGTCCTGCATGCAGAACCCCCACCCAGCACCATGGGCCGAGATGAGCTTCAGGGAGAGGCACACGCAGTTTTATGGGAAAAAGAACTTGGTTAACAGAAGGAGGAAAAAAGATGATGGGTTGCTTCACATGCATACTTGTGTGTGCGTGTGTGCGTGTACCGCGCACACACACACACACACACACACAGGTACACACACATAAATTGGCAAAGTTAAAACCATGGAAACCATCTTGGTCCTTTTGTCTGCACAGCTTTGGAGTACTGCCCTCTGTGATACAACCCGATATGCTGTCGTCAATGTGATTCCTGAACTTTGACACTGGAATTGCTTTTATAGCTGAAAAGTGATTGTCCCTATTAAAGAAACAAGGACAGTCCCAGAGCCCAGAGCTGACTCCCAGGTCACACCAGCTTTTGAAGTCCCCACAATGTCGGGTCCATGGGCCCCTGAGAAGGCAGAGACCCCGCCCATGCCAATAGGCCCAGCCCAGTGTTCCCTTCTTCAGCCTTCCAGGAGCTGTCTCGTCAGCACCTGCTAAGCACCAGGGTGCAGGATGTGGTTTGAACAGGACCGAGGAGGTAGGTCCCTCTTCTCGTAAGCCTCACACCATTGCAGGAAAAGAGACAGCAAATAAATAAATGCATAAAAAACAATATGTGGACACCAATTGGTGCACGGGTGTGTGGAGAACATTGGAAGGAGGGGCTTCCATGGGACCATAGATTAAACTATGCTTCCTATCAGGGACTGGGAGGTGCCCATCGAGCTTGGATCCCAACGGTGTGATGGCAGGCAAGGGGCTGAGGGAAGAGCCTCGGCCAGGGGAATGGAAGACAGCAATGGCCTCGCCTAGTTTGTGCGTGGGACACGAAGACCCCAGCCAACAGGTGTGGCCATGGGCAGGGACATGGATTCATGATTGTATTTCATCATGCAAGAAGACCTCTTAGCAGACAAGCAAGCGATCCTTGTTGGCCTCGCAGAGCCACTGGCCATGTGTGAGTGTTACAGTCCCCAAGAAGTAAAATCCTCAAATACCATGTATGGAACAAACAATTCCCGGAAACCGAAGGGTGACCTTTAAATTAAGGAAGTTGGAAAGTCCCTAAAGGCCTAAATGCACCATCAGGAGGGAGAGATAGCTAACCGCTAATTGCTAACATCTGCTTCTGTAGTGTGGCTTGCTTGCATTGGCTGGAAACAGTGACTGTACTGCCCACCCCACTCACACGTCATTTTCCCTATAAATGCTGACAATGAAGGAACTAGCAGAACTAGCTTGCGATTCCCCTCCACACTGCTTTTAGTTGTATGGGTGGTCATTGATGGCCAGCTATAGTAAAGGCTTCTTTTCGCTTTACGTGATCGGCTTGGATGATCTCGTTCTCATTGGGTACGTGAGGACCCAGGAAACCACACCAGGGAGCTGCGGGGCTTTCAGACACTCAGCACAGCTGCAGGGCAACAGCCATCACAAAAGGGGGCTGCCCACAGCTGCCGGGCACGGAACCCTGCCAGCAGCCCTGAGCCAGGAAGAGGACCCGAGGGGCTCGATCAGGGTGGAGGCCTGGCCCAGAGTGGACAGGGAGCTATGTGGGCCCTTGGCTGACACTGACCTCAGAGTGAAACGCTGAGCTTCAGGATGGCAAGGAAGGGGCAGTGTGCTTTGGAGAAAGACACCGAGGGCTGTGGCTGTCCTCCATACACCTCCAACCTCAGAGGCGAAGTTTACCCAGGCCCAAGGCTGTGTGGAGAACCAACAGACTGCTCCGGAAAGAGCCCCTGGCCAGAGGAGAGAGCAGCTCTGTGTGCGTCCCGACTACTGGAAAGCACCCCAAAGGGCTAAGAGGAGGGCCTGTTGCAGGAGTGGGGACCCTGCAGGCCAGGCAGGGGGACACGGCCTGCACGGCATTCTCAGGGCAGGCAGACAGGGCTGGAGAGCACGGGTGTCTCTGAGAGAGACTGAGAAAAAGTCACCACGTGGAAGAATGAGTCTAGTTCAGCAAATAAAATCTGGACCACAGGTTGTTGTGGGGCGCAGCTTAGAACAGACCGATCCCCATCAAGAAGTCCAAATCCGAGAGTCTTTATTAGCCAGTGGCTGCCTGTCTCACACAACGCCCCAAATGGCTGTTGGGAGGACAGCCGCGAGCATAGGGGTGCAGGGGTTTTGATACCAAGAGTGAAGCATGTCCGTTCAGTGATCGCAGGCGGCTGCTGCTGTGATCCAGACAGCGAACTAACATCATGAGATGTAGAATCATAAGCAGAAGGGGAAGCGGGTCAAAATGACCTTAGTCAGGTATAGGTTAGAGAATGGTCACTAGCATCTAGACAATTGCTGTTGATGTGGTTCATTGTCCAAGAAAAATAGGAATAACAAAAAGGACAATTTTTCATTTTATAAGAATTGCCATTTGTGTTGCCAAACATTCTATGCTAAGCAACTGTGGATGGTACAGAGGCGGGTGTCCCACAGGCAAAGCATCTCCTATGTGACATGGAGTCTCGGGGTGGGATGGAGTCTGTTCAGTCACTGCCCACGTGGCCTGGCCGGTAACACTCCCACGGAGTCACACATGTCAACGCACCCAAGGTGCCTGGACATCTAGCCAAACACTTCCTGGGTGTGTCCAGGGGGCGTTTCTACATAAAAATAGCACGTGAACCTGTGAACTGAAGACCACAGGCCCTCCTGAGGGGGCGGAGGCCCTGGGAAGAACAAAGATGAGGAAAGGAGAATCCCGTCCCAGCCTATGTGGAAGCGGGTTGTGGTCCTGCGCTGCCCCAGGCTGGGACCTTGCATCAGTGGCTGTCCCGACCCTTAGGCTTTGGACTGGGATTGGATCACTGGAGTTGCTCTGCCAGTGTCCCTGGGCATTAGTGTGCAGAGAGCAGGTTGGTGTGACAGGCACACTCTGCTCTGCCTCCTTGGGGACCCCTAGCCCTGGATCTGTGTGTGGAAAGGCAGGAGTGGACACTGACCTGATGACCCCAGGCTGAAGAACTGTGAGTAAAGCCGGGAGGGGGCCGTGGCCTCCAAGTTCACCCACTGGAGTGCAGCCCCGCAAGCCCTGCCCTCCAATGCCACTCCCAGCAGGAGAAGGTGAGTGTGGACACGGGAGCGGCCGCTGCAGGTGAACAGCATGGAGCCCCGGGTGCCCAGGGTTCTGGCCCAGGTGGCTTTGGTTGGCTAGGTGGTGAGCAACAGCAGCAGGAAGCAACGAGAGAATTCAGACTGCGCAGCGAACACACCACCGTGCACACACATGTGAGCGTCGTTGCCACGGGGCAGATCAGTGACACCATCCACCCTTAGCTCACACCATAACCGCAGGGTCCTTGAGAGGAATCACAGTGAGGAGGAGCAGATGGAGTTCCCTGTGAATTCTGAGACTGATTTCCAACAATGCAGTGAAGGCCCTGCGTTTTTATTTCCCTGAGGTCCAGGTTTGAGCCAGCTTTTCAAGACCACCGTGCATCCTGTATTTAAACATCCCCCAGGGCCTTATCTGAGGAGGTGGGGCTCCCGGCATTGGAACCACTTCACCGCCCTCTTAAGGAGGCTCCAGTGACAAACTTCAGTCCTGGAAGCCTGGGCCAGGTGCCAAGAGTAGGCAAGCCCCCCACAGATGACCAGGAGGGGTGCGCCTTGCCTGTGGCACCGTCCCCCTTGCAGAGGTGGGCCCCTCCTGGGCAACAGCCAGCGTCCACGGGAGAGAGAGCTGTGCTGGGGCTGCCCACTCTCTACCAGGACACAGCCTTCAGCATGCCACTCCTCCTCCTTCCCCTCTGTGATGATGTCATCCCAGGGGGACTAGGCACCCTCCACAGGCCAGCAGGTGCATTTAACCTGATGTAACATCCTGCAGGGAGCAGCTGCCCAGGAGCCAGGGCTTCTGTGGTGTGCCCTGTGCCCTCTGCCCCTCTGTCTCAAAGGACTGCTGTGCTTGGGAGCAGCTGAGGTGCCAGTGTGTGCTGATGACACACCGGTGTAAGCCTCCAGTTCTGAGTCAGCCTGACGTTGCCGTGGCAGTACCAGGAGCACCTCTTCCCAGCGTGACACTGTGAGTCTTGCTTATGACACAAGGCCACTGGGATGCAGACTTCTTCAGCAATAGGCTTTGCCTGCGGCTGTGACCCAGAACAGTGACCGAGTCTGTCATTAACCCTAGGTACAGAAACCAACTACGACCAGGTAGATGGCACTCGTGATGGGTCGCTGTGGTTGGTGGCACTTGCTGGAATGAAGGGTCCCAATGCCTCTCCACTGTCTCTGCACACGCTATGACACAGGCTGTTACCTGGGGAATGCAGGTTTCCAGTGTGGTCACAGCTCAGAGGCATCCGTGGGAGAGGTTGCGGCGTTCTGATCTTGGAGTTGGGCCCTGGGAAGGTGTTTATTGGCATCCTCGAGAGGTTTCCAGACAGATTTGTGGCTGTTCCTGCTCTCTGTGGGGCCACAGGGAAGGGGAACTCTCCCTACCCCTGAACTTTCCCAGAATCTTTAATGTGTAAGTAGGGATCTCAGAATTCCAGAGTCATGGAGACCCAAAGGGAAGATGCATCCGGACGTATGGGAGAGATGCGAGAAAGCTCCAGAAACCACGCCTTCCAGACGACTGGTCTCCATGTGGTGCTCCGCCATCCCCTCCAGAGCAGGGCTTCTCCACCTCGGCACCACTAACGTATTAGGCTGAATGGTTCTTTGGTGTGAGGCTGTCTTGGGTTTCATAAGGTGTTCTGAGGACCCCTGACTCCCACCTCCTGGACGCCAGTCATACCCTGACCAATCATGGCAAAGAAAGATGTCTCAGACATCGACAGATATCCACAGGGTGGCTCTGAGCCCCAGCTGAGAACCTCTGCCGTAGACGAAGGATAGTGTCTGGATAAGGAGAGCAGGACAGTGAGAGGGCCTCAGGCATTAGCTCACCACGCCCTGCAAATGCCCTGTCGCTAATCACTGAAGGAGCCGTCCGAGCAGGTGCCACTGTATTTCCACTTCACACAGGAAGAGACCGCACAGGGGTGTGTAGGGCCTTCAGAACACTGCCTGTGGGACCACACGGCAGCCAGCACTGTGCACACCACAACTCGCTGCTCGGTGACAGACCTATGAGCAAGGGCAGAAGCAGGGACAGAGCCGTCCCTGCTGCACGGGACACCAGGACCACCCTTGGGACAGAGCCGTCCCTGCTGCACGGGAAACCAGGACCCCGCTCAGCACTTACTGTAATAGACATTTTCACAGTCAGACCTTCAGGGCATGTGGTCAGTGTGTGGCACCAGGAGCGTCACTGAGTTGCGTCTTCCTGACTTCACATGCACGTGGGGTCCTGTCCTCCAGGGGCAGAAGCCCGGCTCCTGCAGGCTGCCCCAAGGACCTGGTGTGGAGGGCGGCATCCCCCAGAGGGCAGCAGCTCCGCTCTCTGACTTCACAGTCCCTCAGGTACACAGTCTGCACAGTGTCCTTTAGAAGCCATAGCCCCTGAGTCCCGAATGTCCGTGTCTTCGCTCCTGCCCGCAGGGAGGTCAGTAGCTCACAGCATCTCCTTACGGGTGGTGCTGGTCTCTTTGACACCTGAGGAAGCATAGAACCCTGTCACTCTGAAGTTCTTGTGAAGATGTGACAATAAAACCACTGGTCTCATTCACGCAAGGCTAGTCCCCAACAAGGAGGCACCATCCCTCCGGCCAGGGTGACAGATGACCTGAGTGTGGAAAGCCATCTTCTCTGCTGAGCAGGGCCAGGGCGCCCTTCTGAGGAGGGAGAGGAACCAGGGCAAGCAAGAACATCTGGGAAGCATTGAGTCCAATCAAGACCATAAAAGGAAACCAGATGCAGAGGGTGAGCCGGCTCCGAGCAGCCTGCAACCCCTCTCCGTGTGAGGAATTTCGACTTCAGCACCAGCAGTGGAAACATGCTCTGATCTCATGTGGCTTCTGTGCCAGGAAGAAGCGATGCCTACCTCCCCACCCAGCCCATCTGATACACAGCTGCCACCGTCGTTAGGAGGCAGCGCCCGCGGAGGTGTGTGGAGGCCGAAGAACCAGCACAGAACAGAATCTCAGACGACGTGCTTCCGGCTTCCACCTGCCCAGCCCACGCTGGGAGCTTCCCTGCTCTGGCTGGAGACCTTCAGTTCCCCTCTGAGAGCAGACGTGCGCCTAGTCAGTCAGACTCACGCGCTGTGTTTTCTGCAGGGTTCTCCAAAACAGACAAACCAACAGGATACGCATGGGGTGTGTGTGTGTGTGTGTGCATGCGTGTGTGCGTGTGTGTAAACAGAGGCAGAGCGACAGACAACTTACTTAAGGCATTATCTCACAGAACTGTAGGACTGGGAGCCTAAAACCAAACAGGCCACCAACCTGGGAATCGACAGATTCGTTACTGCCATCTTGAGACCCAAATCCTCCAGTTGCAGGATGGAAACTCTGATGGGATCCCTGTTTCCTCTTAAGCCCTTCATCCTATTGGAGAGGCCCAGCGGTGTCACAGAGGGTGATCAGCTTGACTAGAAGTCTGGTGACCTCGACACTGATGGTACTGCAGAGCACCTGCATCCAGCTTCTAGACACATTTGGGGACCATGGCCTGAGCAAGCTCACACGTAAACAGTCCCCAGATGGCATGTGTGCCTCAGATCAAGTTTAAAGGAGTCAGTGCTAAGAATGTGGAGCCCAGGCACCATGAGGGGCGAATGGAAAGAAGGGAGAGATGGCTAAGGACGTTGAAGGCTGGACACTAAGGATCCACATGGCCAGGTCGCAGGATCGAGAATGCTTGCCTGCGTGTCGGGAAGGCATCCCTGCCCAGTGGAGAAGAATGAAGCAGAAGCTTCCTCCACACCCTCCTGAGTTCTGCTCCAGCAGCCCAGCAGCCAGGCAGGAGGTTGGGGAAAGGCTAAAGGGTCAGCACAAGTTGCTCTCCTCCCTCGTTAATGTAAATGCTTTGCTTTCAGCAGGGACCGCAGTGTGAACCTGGGACACCTGGTCACACGGGAGAGCAGCCACAGTCTGAGCACACAGATGGCACTCAGGTTTCCAGGGTGAAAAGACAGAGGAAATGGAGCCCTGATGAGAATTATAACAAATTCCCTGGAAACACATCGTGTTTGTATAAATCCATGAGCTGGACCTGCAGCAAATGAACACCACACACAGCCGCGCTGCTCTGTCTGGAAGAGCCGTCGGTCACGGCTCTGAAACTGCCGAAGAGCTAAAAGCACCAGCATGGATGCTGCCTTACGGTACAAACTGGGGTCAGGGTGATCTGAACCTGACGAAAAGGAGTGCCTCTTCTCACAACAGATGAATATAGAAACAAGAAATGACGGAGCATGGCCCTTTTGCTTTTCCGAATGGACTATGGGGTCTTGACTTGAGCATCTACAGCTCTTGAGAGCACAAAAAGACAGAGTCTGGGCTGCAGACAGAAAGCCCAGCACCCCTAAGAATGGTCTAGGAAGAAGAAAAGGAGAATTATATAGTACCTTCATGTTTAATTGTTGCTGTTTATGTGTCTATGGGTACATATACATGGTGCATGCATATATACACACATGTATTTATGGTGTATACACAATGTGTCTATTTATTTGTGTATACACAAAGACATATGCATACCAAAGCAAACCTACAGATCTACCCACCAAACTTCAGGAAGTACAGAAGGCAGGAGAATATTTTATTTGCACCAGAGGAGTATGATTAGCAAATTAGAACTGTAGAAATTCCACAGGATGAATAAACTTTATTTAACAAGGAACTAGTAAGAGAAAATAAAGAGTTCAAGAATTGGTAGGGACTTAAAAAGACTATCAACTCATCAAAATTCTGGAGCTACTTTGGATTTTGGTAAAGATTAACTAAAAAGCAAACAAGCATGGTAATGAGACTACTGGAAATATGAACACCGGATATCTATTAATGTAAAATGATTATTTTAGATTTGACCAGATAATGAGTATGTCATTCTCTAGCCCAGAAAAAAGTAATGATTATGGCTTTTAAGGAATTATCTTTCAGAAATACACTCTGAAATTCTGAGTAGCACAGCATTGGCCAACTACTTGTGTTTTAGAATGATGATGAGTTTTTTAAAAATTTGTTCTGATTAGTTACACATGACAGTAGAATGCACTTTGACACATCACACATAAATCGAGTATAGCTTTTCATTCTTCTGGCTGTACATGATGAGAATCACCCCGGATGTGTAGTCATATATGCACATGGGGTCATAACGTCTGATTTATTCTACTATCATCCCTGCCCCCGCCCCCTCGCCTCCCTTCACTCCGGTCTGCCTAATCCAAAGTAACAGTATTCTCCCCCCCCCCCTTATTGTGAATTAGCTTCTGCATATCAGAGAAGACATTTGGCCTTTGGTTTGGGGGGGATTGGCTTATTTTATTTAGCATGATATTCTCTAACTCCATCCACTTAAGGGCAAATGACATCATTTCATTATTCTTTTAAGGCTCATCATGCATGAAACTCAAGTCAAAGTGGATTGAAGACCTTGGAATTAGGCCAAAGACCCCAATGGAAGAAAAAGTAGGCCCAAATCTTCACCATGTTGGCTTAGGATCCTTAATAAGACTCCTGAAGTGCAAGAAGTAAAATCAAAAATTAATAAATGGGATAGAGTCAAACTAAAAAGCTTCTTGTCAGCAAAGGGAACAATCAATAATGTGAAGAGAGAGCCTAAAGAATGGGAGAAAATCTTTGCCACATGCACCTCAGATAATGCATTAATCTCCAGGACATATAAAGAACTCAAAAAACTTAACACACATAAAAAAATAATAACCCAATTAATAAATGGGCTACGGAACTGAACAGACACTTCACAGAAGAAGAAATACAATCGATCAACAAATATATAAAAAAATGTTCAACATCTCTAGCAATTAGAGAAATGCAAATCATAACTACTCTAAGATTTCATCTCACTCCAGTCAGAATGACAATTATCAAGAATACAAGCAATAATAAGTGTTGGCGAGGATGTGGAGGGAAAAGGCACACTCATACATTGCTGGTGGGAATGCAAATGGTGGAACCATTATGGAAAGCAGTATGGAAATTCCTCAGAAAACTTGGAATGGAACCACCATTTGACCCAGCTATTCCCCTCCTTGGTTTATACCCAAAGGACTTAAAATCAGCACACTACAGTGACACAGCCACATCAATGTTTAAGGCAGCTCAATTCACAATAGCTAAGCTATGGAATCAACCTAGGTGCCCTTCAACGAGGAAAGGATAAAGAAAATGTGGTATATAGACACAAAGAAAATGAGTTTTAACTCAACTCTTCAAAGGCGTGTCGGGGAGGTGAGGCTGGGATCCATATTGCAAGCCCTTGGTGCTGTGGACTGAGGCAGTTTCTGTCAAGCGGAGAGCAGAGGAAAGCTGTCAAACCCAATGCACCTGATCTACACCAGGCCACTGTGTGATTCAGAACGTCATCTTTGTAAGTGTGATTTTTAATTGAAAAATTACAATTGTGTTCATTTGTAGGGTGTAAAGTGATGTTTTGACATATGTAAATAATGTGGAATGATGAAGTCAAGTTAGTTAGCATATCCTTTTCCTCACTTCTTTTGTGGTGAGAGAATTAAAGTCCACTCTCTGGTCATTTTGGAATGTGCTGTCATTGACTGTGCAGGGATGTAGTCAGATCTCACTCTTTCTGGCTAGCCAAAACTTTGCACCTTTGACGAACAGCTCCCCTTTCCCTGCCCCTGGGCACCAGTCTCCGGTGACCATCCTCCAGTAGCTTCTCCAACTCCACTTCTGCGAGTGCCACTCTTCGAGATTCTAGCGAGATACTCAGTATTTGTTTCTCTGTGTCTGACCTTCAAAAATTACACCTTGGACTATCATCTGGCCCAGAGTCTCACTTCTGGGTGCAGAGCTAAGAAGTCAGACCTAACAGGGTAAAGAGGCGTCAGCACTGGAGGGTCCCTGTGCACAAAGGCCAAGATGGAATCGACCCAGGTGTCCATCTGTGCATGCACGGGCAGGGAGAATGTGGCACACAGAGCTCTGGAGACTCTGTGCATTCTCAGAAAGATGGAATCTCGTCATCTTCAACGGCGTGGATGACCCTGGAGGTCAGCACGCTAACAGGGAAGTCACGTAGAGAACGTGAGTATTGCTTTGGTCTTCTCTGGGAGGAGGGTTAGAGTGACAGCTCTCACCACACAGCTATCTCCTCTGAGAGTGACCAGAACTGGTGGTCAGTAGACTCGAGAGCCCAGGATTGATGGGCAGGGCTGGACTGGGGAGAGGCTTCTGGCAGTTCATGCCGCCTCTGAAGGCCACAGATGCTCAGGAGTGACTGAGGGAGAAGATGAGGACCCCTGTCCCTCAGGAGGCCCTGCATCTGTCAAGCGGGGGCCTGGTGGGTGTGCTCCATCCGACTCCAGCCCTGAGCCACACTGCAGCTCAGTGGACGCCCGCCCTCACCCTTGGGTGTTTCCTTGACATCCTTCAGTTCAGTCCAACCTGCGCTCAGGGCTTCCTGAGTGAGCAAGCCTGACGCTGCAAGCCCGCGTCCTTGGTGCTGCCCTTGAGCCTCCCCACCATGGAGAGCAGACCACATGTGGGCACTGCCGCCAAGCCCTGGGAGCCCTGGCGGTGCCCGCAAAGGCCTGTGCCACAGAGAAGCAACCGCAGCTGCGTTTCTGCTCGAGAGCAAACCTCCATTACACTTTCCATCATTAAATGCAGAAAAGCGTGTGGCCTGGTACTGTGTCCAGGGAACAGACATGCGGGCTCCCTCTTTCCTTAGGGCAGCCTGGGCTTTCCAAGCGCTCATGACTCAGCCAGGTGGTTGGTTGGTGTTCAAAACCAAGTCCAGGCTAAAAACAATTAACGAGCTCATAGACTTTTTTTTTTTTTCCGGTGGTGCTGGGCATTGGACCCTGGGCCTTGTGCGTGCTGGGCAAGTGCTCTACCAGCTGAGCTTCACCCCAGACAGCTCATAGATCTTTTTTTTTGTTGGTGGGGGGGATTTAGAGAACAGATTTTTGGATTTTTATGAACCCATGTAACAATCTTACTTTATTTTATTTCTAATGCTGATCTCTTGAAAACAATCTTGTGGTCTGTACCTAAAACCACGCAGGCCAGGTTCATCACGGGCCTCCTGCAGCTGGACGGCAGGTGGGAGGTGTGAAAATCTCCACGGGTTCCTCTGAGTGCTGCCCTTTCCTGTGATGACCTTGGGGAGTCCTTGACATCTGTGGATGGTGGGCTCTCAAGACAACACCATCCTTGAGTCTCTGAGGAAGGATGCTGTGGTCTCCCTACAACAACATGAGGAAGTGATAAACGTTGGTCATTTAGAAGCCAGAGAGTCACTAGGGCCTCCAGAATCTACCTCCGCCAGTCCCGTGGACTCAAATGCATACTATTTGCAAAATAAGATCTTGTCTTATTTTGAAAAGCCTGGAGTTTTGGGAATTGCTCCAACTTTGGCTTCAGGCAGCCTGTGTTTGAGCTCAGCCATGGCGAGGACAGCCAGCCAGAAGCAGGTCCCAGGAAGGTGATGTGACCTCAAGCCGATGCGCCACTGTGCTGCTGGTAGCCAGGCTTGCTGGAGCCGTGTCATGAACTTCCATGTGATGACGCCTGTGGAGTGCTTTCTAGAGTTCCTTTTATAGAAGGAACAAAATACAGCTTCTGTCTTTTCCTTTTCCTTTCACTGCTGAGAAGTTCATCCTGAAACGGAGGCCAACTCTGTCATCGGCACAGCCTCTATATTTAATGATTTCTCAGTATTTGGGGAACGCGGGAGCCCAGAGCACCCTGGAATGACTCCTCCCTCGTGCCTGGCTTTCCTGCTCTCCCCGCATAAATGCCACTCCGTTTGAGCCTGGAGTCCTTCCTGGCCCACGGGGGCCCAGAGGAGCATTCCCTCAGCTCTGACAGCTTGTCCACCTACGGGGGGGTCACCAGTGGCCCTGCATTGTGATCCCCCTTAGCTTTCTAAGCCCAGGTAGGAGCACTGCCTGTCAATACTGCTGTGTGTCCCTTCTCCTGAGGTCCACGCAGTGCCTGAGATGGGATGGGGAGGGGATGGCTGAGTGGCCTTCGACATTCCACCATGCAGCTCTGACCCACCATCTTCCCCAACGGTTCCAGTTATATGGTTGGTTCCATTGGGACTTTCAAGATCCTTAATGTCACAAAAGATGTGTAACATGGGTAAAAATAGAATTAGATATAACTAGGTTTCTTGCTCTTCCTGTGTACAAACATCAGCTGCTGATTTGTGATGTATCAGGAGAAGCTGGTGATGCAGTTACTTGGAATTCACATCACCCTCAAATGCCCCTGCTGGAAACAGAAAAGACCTGCGATGTGTGGAGAGCAAGAGCTGAACCCCTTATGGCCAGTACCTAATTCCCACAAAAGCAGTTTCAGGGTGGGATTTCAGATAAAAACAACCTTGAGAGTATTCTTGGTTAAAGCTTCAAGTCTGTCTAAACCACCTCCCATGGAAGTTCTCTGGGGATCTGCATCAACCTCCAGCATGAAAACTTGGAGAAGAAGTCTCCTTTGTCATTGAAGACACTGCAGAACTGACCCGGTGCTGGCCACTCCATGTCCAGGGCGGCCCAGTCCCCAGGGGCCACACTTTGCTGTAAGACAAAGGCTTCCTCGTGTCATGATATGTGGCTAAGGTCACAGCCGCACAAACCCCCAGGTCCCTGGCCCTCACTCAGGGCCGTCACCACTGCTGAGAGGTGTAAGGAGACACCACCATGAAGAGGGCCTCTTCTACTGCTACTTAAAGCAAGGACAAAAAACCTTGCAGGGGGAGCCCCTGCTCAAAATCACCTCCCTTCTTTCCAAAGCAAACAGGAGACTCTCCCTTTGTCTTAAGTTCTAAGCATCTCCAACTCCAGGGAGAGCAAATCAAGGCAGAGGAGTGGGGTCCTCGGCATCAGAGGGCCCTGAAGTGACAAGATCCTCCCGCGCTGGCGTTCCTTGGAAGGCGAACAGCAGGGGTATGGCGAGGTGGCACCTCCAGCCGGGGCTAAAAATATCTCTGCCCTACATGCACGGGCACTCTCCCAGGCCTGCGCACCAACCCCGTCAAGGCCACATGCACGGAAGCAGCAGCAGCAGCTGGCTTGCAAATGGGTCTGTGGAGTAAACCCAGCGTGCAGCTGGAGAGTGAGGCGGGCAGCAGGCTCTGAGCACCTCCGCTCACCTGTGAGACGGCCGTGGGGAGCCTCTGTCATCCCTGGGGTTCAGCACCTTCGGAGGCACACTCAGAAGTACAGCCAATGAACCGTGAGCACCACGGGACTGGAGACAGCAGGAGCGCTGTGGGCAAGACCATGCTCCACGGGTTGCTTGTGCTATGCCCCTTATTTCAAAGTCATCCGAACAACAGCAGCCTTCAAAGGGAGAGAAACTGCCTCCCTCCTTCAAGAGCATAGGGCACGCATGCTGAGCACCCGGAGTGAAAGAGATAGGGCCTCCCTTCCACGCAAGGGCCCAGGACTCACATGCTTCAGTACCTAAAAGCTGAATGAAGTAAAATCTGGAACCACTTAGTGTCCAGTCATTTTCTATTTTACGAAGACTAGCTGTGCCTGGGCACGGCCACGAGCAGATCTAGAGCAGAGGTGCTGCGCGCGGGTCCTTAGGGTCACGCCCTAGAGTTCCCCACCTCTGCCCTCTACCATGTCCCTCCAGTTCAGAGGTTTGAGGAAGAAAGTGAAACCCAGAAAAGAGATGGGCTCCTATTTGGGACGGAATTTTCCAGCAGGTCACACAGAATGTATCTGATGTAAACACGGGAGGGGCGTGAAGGCCTGGCCTCTTGACCACACACCCGGCCTCTCTTCCACCACAGCTCATGTCCTCCCGGCCTCCCCACACCTCCCATCCCATTCTGATTCTTCCTGCAATTTCCTCTGATCCATGGCTGAACACAGACCTGGGGACAGAGAGTGGAGCTCAGCAATAATGTTTCAGATTAATTGATGCAGTGGGTACTTGAAAAATAATTGATTTCCATACCCAGTTTAAACTCAATTGAATCATTGTTTATAGGCTTCATTTTACGGGCACAAGTGCTGTGGTTCAGGACACAGGGGTGGAAGTGAAGCAGGACGGACTCAGCACAGCTGATAACCATGCCAAACACACAGCAATAACCAGCACTTTATGAATTAGATCACTAATTAAATAAATGCTCGATGCATTATTGAGTTGGCACACAGTGGCGATAACGTGTTTCCTCACACTTCTCTTTAAAAATCAGTCTGTGCTTTGTGATGTTCTTAAGAGCAGTGACATCAGGCCCTCGCCTGTCACTATCGGGTTGACCTTCCTAGCAGTTTCCTCAAAACATCACTGTGAGCACGTGAGCACGTCCTTCCCTTTGGAGCTGACAGCTCCAACCTCACAGGCCCCTTTAAGGAGGGGACGTGCCTCGCGGACAGCAGGGCCATAGCTTGCACCTTTCCAGGTGCCCTCCCTCTTCTCTGAACTGAGTTTCGGGGGCGAGGTCTGCCTGGCCACTCCCAGACACCCTCACCAGATGCATTCAGGCACCAATCTCCTGCCCCTCGCCAAGCCCAGCTGGTGGGCCTCTGACCTCACACTTGTGAGGTCTCTGCCTGCCTGAGCGTCCGCCAGGGGACTGTGCTTACCTGGGCCCCCTGCTCCTCCTCCTTCTCCCTCTCTAGCTTCTGGGCTTCAAGGATGCCACCTCCAAACTCTGGGCCTCTTCCCCAAAGCGCCTCCCTGATCTCCACAGCAGTGTCTCCTTTCTCAACTGGGAATCACTTGCAGGGGGAGTCCAACTGTTTCCCCTGGTTTCAGGTCACTCCAGGGACACTGGGCCTTGTCCCACACTGCTGCCCAACCTGCAGGACCTGAGGACATTCCAAGGACCTTCCCAGAAACCAGGGGTGTCTAGTCTTCCTGGCTGGTTGGTAGTGTGCTGCCACCTAGGGGCCTCTCCACACACTGCAGGTCAAAGTCAAAAGGTGAAAGATGCTGTCAGATGGGAAAGGAGACTCCAGGGACTCCACTCAGGAGCCACAGGCCTGCCGCGCTTCCCCTGCGGACCTCTTTGTGAACGCTGGCCTGGGCGGCTCCTGGCGTCAAGGTAAATCCAGGCACCTATGCAGTGGGAGCTGTCAACCGGGGACCTGCTCACATCCCCTTCCAGGCCTTCCCCGTGACACCAGCAGGGCCAACGGCCACACCTGAGCTCCCTCACACAGACCTGACTGTCCTGCACACCTGTCACCTGGGAGGAGGCCGCCAGCCAGCCAGCAGGGAGGGTGGGGCCTGCTGGAGGAGCAGCCCTGACCGCAGATAAGGGCGGGAGGGGCCATGGAGGCCAGGCAAATTGGAGGCTTCCAAAGAAATGGCAGGCAGAGTCTGGAGAGGACCAGAAGGGAGTGGATCTCCTCAGGGTGCA
Organism: Glaucomys volans; assembly: GCA_020662805.1. Taxonomy (NCBI): domain Eukaryota; kingdom Metazoa; phylum Chordata; class Mammalia; order Rodentia; family Sciuridae; genus Glaucomys; species Glaucomys volans. The sequence goes on along the minus strand of JAJEJO010002396.1, from coordinate 38,005 downwards.
AGATGGGAAGAGCACAGGGCAGACAAATGTCTGAACGCTCTGGGCTTTGTTTTAATCAGACATGGGAGACGGCTGGTGAGGTATCATGGCCATCAGAGATCCCTGCAGCGCACCAGCCACTCAGGGACACACAGGGCCACCAGGTCAGTTGGGAGACTGAGAAAGTGAGGGGCAACTGGGTAGGAGCAGGCTCGGGATGGGCTGCTTTCAGTGATTTCAGTGGGCTTGGAGGCACGGGGACTGTGTGTCAGATGCCCGGACCTGGAGGGGTTGCGACAGGTGCATGGCGGCTTCCAAGTGTGAGAGTCACTTGGAAGGTGTTTGGGGAAGCTCTGGATTGGCCAGTGTGCATTAGGAGCGCCACACCTGGGCTCCTGGGAAAGTTCTTTTCCATCTTCAGGAACTGGCTACCTCTAGAAGGGGCAGGATCAACAGGACACCAGAGGTCCAAGCATGGGAATGTGGAGCATGAAGACTGAAAAGCACACAAGGGCTATGGAGGCACTGGTCTGCAGCCGTGGCTGGTGTCCAGGCGGGGGGTCTGTGGCCAACTCTTAGCAGCAGGCTCTCATGGAGTCTGTTTCTGAGTAGGGGGACATGGGCATCCAGGCCCCGAGGACAGCAGAGTCGTTAATCGTGTCGTTGGCCACATCTGAGTCCCAGCAGGAGGAGATACCTGCACCCTGTGGGAGTCCAGAACTCAGCAGGGAGGAGAGGGGCTCAGATGCAAGACAACAGACGTGCTCCCCTGGATGTGAATTAGCAGGAGTGAAAGAATTGGCCAAAGAGTGTCTACATATCTGCCCCATGTCCAGCAGTAGGGCCGGGCTGGTGCAGGAGAGAGAATTCCATTCCTACCTCTGTGAAGCTCACAATGCGGTTATGGAGGTAAGAGATGCCGCAGTAAAACACAAGATCACAAGATCGAAGCACCAGCAGGACACCTGGGGGAGTCTGCAGGTGTTTTCCTTCCCCTGCTTGGCAGCCCGCAGGGAAACAGTGTCCACCACTCTACCTGGGCCTTTCCCAACCCACAGCTCCGAGGCACATGAGCAGGGAGAGCATGCCCCTCCTTTCACCCGACAACATCGCCTTCTGAGCCTGCACTCCCAGCACACCCACTGCTAGGGCCACCGGATGGCTTGGCAGCGCTGAGTGGCTGAGGCCCAGCCCTCTCCAAGACTCAGGTCCCCGCGCTTTCTCTAGCGTAGGCTCCTATACCATTTGAGCGTGTCTCGCCAGGGTTTCTGTGCAGGGGGCTCGATCCCCAGTGTGACCATGTGCGAAGTGGTGTGACCTTTAAGAAGCCAGGGGAAGGCGGGTAGGCACGTGGCTGATGCCTTCAGAAAGAATCCACGCGGGTCTCATGGCGGGGCCGCTCGTGCACAGACGGGTATGCACCGTGACTCCAGGAGCAGGCCTTGAGCTGAAATGACGAGCAAGAGCTGCAACAGTGAACAGTCCCCCAAAGGGCTGGGAAGGTGTCCACGCACCTGACTGCTCATGAGGCCATCGTCACCAGCAGTCACCTCCTGTTGGCATTCCAACCCCCCAAACTGCACAGCGGAAACAGCCGCTGCTGCTCCATCCGCCTCGGCCTGCCTGAGGGGGGAGGAGCGTCGTGCCGTCCGAGGGCTCCAGCCACCCTGCTAGGGGGACGCAGGTCTCCGCTGTGAGCCTTTCCTGTGGGGCAGTGACGGCCCTCTGGCTGGCAGGTGTCTTCCTACTTCATGGATGTTACGGCAACTCAGGTCGTTGCGACCTTGACATTTGACCTCTACTTAGTCTTCCTGCTTGAAGGAAGACTTTCTTCCTTCCTTTCACATTTCTTTCCAAGACAAGCCATTCTTGCTATAAGATTGCCAACTGGACAAATTTTTGTTCATTTTTTTGCCAATTGAATGAATTTTTGTAATTTTTGTCTCATATTTGGATCCTTAAACCCGCATCATTTGCCTCCTCTCCCGGCGCGAAGCAGGCGTGAAGTCATCCCTTCCTCCGCGCTCCCCTGCGTGGCTGCTGCTGCAGAGTCTGTCTGTCTGCACTGACCTGTTTGCTACCATGGCCACACCGGGCCTGGACTCCCCGGGGGCCTCTGAGGCCCCTGTGTCACTCATGCTTTGCTCCCTGCAGCAGTGCCGATTACCAGCGGCTGCTCCCGAAGGGCTCTGCCTACTACTGCACGGTGGCAGTTGCACAGGGGTCAGTGTACGGTGCCCAGGATAGACAGCTGCCATGGACTGAGCCCTCTGGGCCGAGCACTGGTCCAGTAGTTCCCACTTCTGAATTCATTTCACATCCCCTAACCCACGAGGTGGGTGCCAGTCCCTGGGTTACAAACCAGGGAGCTTCAGCTCACAGTAACCAGACAACTCACCCAGGGCAGTCGGACACCGACTGCAGACCTGCCCAAGTCCGTGTGCTTAGTCACTAGCCTGAACCACACAAATGCCAGTCACACACACCACAGCCCTCAGGAAACACGGACACTTTGATTAAACACAATGTGTGAGGATGTTTTTCATTGACCTATAAAACAAAGTAACAGAAAGATCAAACTGTTCTTCTCTTAAATAAAATGTTTCTGGAATTGTTACCTTACCTTACAAATGCAAACTCATCTTGTGGATGGATGAAGATCGCAGTTCTTTCACATGCCGTGCAACTTCCAAAGTTTCTTAACCTGTGTCCAAATTTTCTCTTCGGCAAAATGGAGAAAATGGTAGAAGCTGCTCGGTGAACTTTTTGTTAAATTATATCAGTAAATGCTTCAAACGTCTGGCAAATGTATGGCGTGCATCACTTGCTCACTGATATTCAGTAAATTTAGTCAACTTCTGATCCCAGTCACCATATCATAATCATGACGATCAACTTTACAACTACCCAGCACCTTCACTTTCCATGTGAGCACCGCCATTATCCCAGTCTGCTGAGAAAGAATCTGGCAGGGTGATTATAAGCTGGTTAACATCGCAAACTTATTAGAATGCAAAGAAGACAGAAATCAAATATGGAGACTCTTCCTCCAGTCTCAGCCTGCAGGTGCAGAAAGTGCCGCAAATGCACCTTTGTGGACACCCTGTGTCCTCCTGAGGGGTGTTCAGCTCCTCATGTGTCATTCGGTGGCAGGGTGTTCTGCTCTTGTTCGAGATTCACATTCCCTTCCTCACCTTCCTAGTTGGTCCTGGAGGCCAGCTGGTCAGGCCCAGCTGCCTCGGTGCATCTCCTCCCACTGGCCTCAGGGCTGGGTCAGGGGAGCGTCAGTTCCTATTCTGGAATTCCTGCAGCTATGGTTGAGACGTTGGCCTTCCCTGAAGGACAGTGGAGAAACTGCTTCCCTGACTCCCCAGACCTCACGACACAGCAGAGTCCTAACAGCAAATCCAGGCTGGACGCCTTTGGGTCCAGGTGTCCTGTCCTGGTCTCCTTCCCCTCACAAGGCAAGGCCTCCTTGCCAGAGTGTCTGTGGCCAGGCCCTTTGCTCCATTTCTGGTCATTCCCTCCTCTCTGCCTTCCTCCCCACTCTCCAGAGGCCCTGCCTCCACCCCACGGCCTCCACTCCAAGCTACAAAGGTCTTGCTCTCCACCTCAGCCAACATGGCCAGTGGGAGGATTTCCCGGGGGGCAGGTGAGGGCATGGGTGTGTGTATCTCGGTCTCTTGACCAAGACCATGGGTGGAAGTGGGGGACACCTTTCCCTCCAGAAAGCCCTTCTCCATCTCAGACAGAGTCTGAAAAAGACCACATTTCCCCTCTTCTTTCTTTTCCTCTCTTCCTCTCATGGAAGACATGCGAGGTCGAACGCCTTTCCTTTTTCTCAGCGTGCCCTTTCATGTGACCTGACTCTGGCCCTGTCACAAGGCAGGCGTCCCCTGGCCCACTGTTATACCTCGAGGGTCCTCACTCCAGGAGAAGGCACCTGAGGCCCAAGCTGATCCCTCCTCTTGTCCAGATGGAAGGGAATCTCAGAGAGCCCCTCCCTCCAAAAGTCCCACTCTCAGAACAAACCTTCCATTACCAAGAAGTGTATTTCTCATTATCATCATGATATATGAATCTTGGCCCTGCATAATCTGATTTAAAATATACTTTTTCTCTTTTCCTAAGGAACAATTTGATCCTCTCCATGTTACTATCTGTGCTCTGACTTCTGAAAGGCCAAGAGCCAAAATAGTGGGTTCGTGCCAGCATCCCCAGGTCCCAAACTGCAGACTCATCCCAATGAGGCCCCAGGAGAGGAATAACAGTGTTCAGCTCCAAAACATGGCTTCAAAATTAATTTTCGTCTTCTAATGAAGAACTGACAAACGTACTTAGCATCATGGACGCCAGCACCATGAGATGACCTGGGATGGTCCAGAGTGGTCAGCACCTTAGAGCAGTCCACTGCGGCCTGAGCTCTTCTGCTCTTGGAAACACAAAACCTTTGGTTACAAAGAATAACATATTTGGCGTGAAGAAGTGCTGCTTTGTAAAACATCTTGATTTGCCAGGAGTGAGTCAAAGGCTTAATTTACTCACTCATCATGAATTTAATACAGACTTGTGATAAAATGCTAGGCTGCCCTTTGCTTCATAGCTCAAGGCCCTCTTGGATTCTTCTGGAATGCATTAGCTGTGGGTTCTTCGTTAGTACACACCTACTGGTTCGCATATCCCCTCTCTCCTTCTCTCAGTGGATGCTCTGGAGAATCCCATGTGGGTGACCTTAGAGGACAAAAAGGGAAAATCCTCTCTGGAGTACACAACCAAGTTCCCTTGATTCAGACCCATGGGCCTGGATATTTCTCGCTGACTTAGACAAGATGTGGCATCTGTTATGGAAGTCCTGAACCACGCTTGGAATCATGGTCTCCATTGGCTCTGATCTGCAATATACTCAACCACACAGGAAGCATCTAAGTGTCCAGAAATGGGGTGATGTCATCCTTAAATTGTGTTAATATAAAGGAAGTAGGAAGAATATCACCAAAGTGAATATCAACTAAGAATCGTGGGTTCTCGTAAACAGTAAAAATGGTGCCATTAGGGACTGGTCTGTCTGCCAGGCAGGGGGCTGACAGGTTTACCTTTAATTGTTACTCTTTTGGAGAGGATTGGGTTGCAAGTGATGCAAGGCCAACTCAAGACACAAATGTGAAAGGGACTCAGCTCCCAGAACTCCAGGATCATCACAGGGCGCCCTGAAAGAGCACCCGTGACTGGGCTTCCAGGCCAGTTTGGAACGTGCAGGTAGAAAGGAATCCCTGTTCTTTCTGCTTGTGGCTTTACATTCACGGGCATGCCTGCCTACATGTTCCACGTTTCAGCCTTTGGCCCACTAGAGACAAAGTGACCTTGCGTTCTTTTTGTCACCTGAATCCACTCAGGGAAGCTCCCCTGGGAACTGGCTGCTTGGAAGTCTCCCTGGAATGATGAGTGGGTCAGGAGGGGAGGACAGGACCAGTGGGCCCTGTGCTGACTTAGGTGGCGTGTGTACTCGCTCCAGACCAAGGAAGAGCCAGGTGGGGTTGGATCGGCCAACACTGGGAAGGTCCGTGGTACTTCCTAGACTACAGATTCAGGCCAGAATGTCACCAAGATGGACAACACTCAAAAGGTCTTGAGCAAGTCTTGGACCTTGTGTTGTACAAAGCTCTCCCATTCTCCCATGCGGTTATCACACCACTCAGTGCAGGATTTATTTACACTGTGCTCTTTTTAAAAATGGAGAGTCTGCTTGCTGAGAATCTAGCTCCTTGAATTACACATTTCAGATCATTTTAGTTTGGTGAACAAGGCATGAAGTGAAGCTGTGCTTTGTGGAATGAAAACTGAAAGAAGGGTGTCTTTCTAATATGTCTAATGCCCTGGGAGTGGAGTCACGAGAGTGCTTCTACCAGGAGCATGCAATTTGTCTTTTGGAGAGTGACAGTCTCCTTGTGACTTGCCATAACATGGCCAGCGAGGCCTGACAAGGGCAAGGGGAAGCCCCATCAACTCTTCACAGAATGGGGCTCATTTTGTGGGAGAGGTTGAGCTCACTGCTCAGCAGAATCCTCCAAGGCTGAAGGAGGCAGCTTCAGGGAAGGGCTGCACCACCTGGAGACCTAGTGTCCCCCATGGGGCAAGTGCACAGAGGAGCCGGTCAGCATGGGCAGCACTGTGTGGGCCTGAGCCAGGGAGCTCAACAGGATGGATGCAATTCACAGAGGCATGCATAGGGCTGCTCTGCCAATGCGTTTCCAGGGCCCGAGGGGAATGAGCCTCCTCATGGTACCTTCCAGCTCTAGGAACCTGAGTAGCGTAACTGAAGCCCCAGCATGCAGACCCAGGGCAAGGAACACAGGGACAGGGAATGACTGCACCTGGAAGGGAAGCTGGAGTCACCGCTGAGCAAGGGAAGTGCCCCAGTCATCTCAGCCAGGAGTCTGCACGCTTCTGAGGATGTTCTAAGAACAGGACCAGAGAGGCTTTCAAGGACCCTGAAAGATTACCCAGGACAATTCCATCAATCGACAATTCCTTTAATTATTTAGGATAGTGGATAACTTAGATTTAAGGTAACTAGTGACTTAATTAAATCAATCTATTCTTAGATTTGCCTCTAACGAGGCAATGGCTGCTCTGTGCTTCAGAATGAGTCAAGTTCAGTTTGACTTTGGGCTTATGACTAAGTTGACACAGTTGTCCCTCCCCCAGTGATCCTCTCATTACTCCCCCCCCATGTGAAGAGACAGCTTTAGACCATTGAGCCTCCACAAATTCTTGCACTGAATTCTTAAATTCTGTGCAAAATCGCATTGCTCTCCTGAATGTCATCACAGGAGCAGTTTTACTTGAAATTCCTTTGCACTTACTTGAAATTAACAATGTTAATTTCGACAAAAGCAAGAAACATTTCTACATGTGCTTTTTAGTCAAAAAAGCATGGAAACACTCAGTTAAATAAAGACTCCCTCTACCTTCATTTCAAGCTCAGAGTTTCTAGAGCCCATTGATGTATTGGACCCAGCATGTGGCCCAGAGGCAGGGGTTCTGTCTCTCCCCGACACCCTCTGAGCCGGGGATTGAGACATGAGCTGTAATGGAGGCTACAGGTGAACAGGTCCTCTCTGGAATTAATACAGACAACAGAAGTGTGGGGCCTTGGCCTCCCTGTCAAAATTCACCTGGAAGGTGAAACTTAAGCATGGCCCTGGGTAAGCCAGAATGGATTTGAAAGGGCCAAGCTTTTCCTGATGTCGTTAGAAAGGTAAGTGTATTGGGAATAGGCAACTCTGAGTTCCAGGTCCGCATCTTGAGGGCAGGCCTCCCAGGACTGAGGTGGCAATGGCCCATGGGACTCAATTGGGTGGAAAGAGTTGGCAAGTGGAAATCAGATGATTCAGAAGGCCTCGAGCCAAGTCTGAATCTGGCAGTTGGTGCACTGGGGTGTGGGCAGCAGGAGTGCTGGTACCAATTTAAAGAACTTCTAGCAAAGCTATTTTAAACATCAATAATGTTACTCCAAATGAATTTTCACATCTTAAAATTCAGGAAACAAGTCAAGAAGGCTCAGTATCCATGAATCAGGAAGGCTCTGCCCAGTGTTTCTGAGACACTTGCATTCACCTGGGAGTGGGCATCCACACATATGATTAGTCCTTGTTATTTTTCAGGGGATCTGTAATTTCTTATAGTGAGTTTGCTCTGACGTGGTTTTCTTTGCCAATCTCATCACAACTAGCAGAGTTAAGAAATGAGCACATTCAAATCCTTGTGCTTTGCCCACCTGACGGCAAAGATGGAAAATCCCCCTTCGTGAGTGTTGTTTCCTGGCTCCAAGTGTGTCGCGGATGCTGCCTCCCTGAATGCACTCGAACCCCCGAGCCCAGCCTCCCAGGATGCAGTTGCTGGAGATGGATTACACATGGGAGCAGGAGACGCAGGAGGAGACATCTTGCTCTGCATTGAAAAGATGTCCGCACAATACACAGAATTATGACGCGATTTCCGATGCCATTTCTAGCTGAAAGTTCCATGGTAGTTAAAACTGCAACTTTGACCCAGGCTCAGAACAGAATGCACAAAATGAGCCACAGAAAGTGGGCAGTATATACCCCAAAGGCAACTCTTAGGTGGAAAACATGGTGAAAAATAACCAGGATTTAAAAAAAATGTTTTAGAAGTATAATTTCCTCCTAAAACCAAAAGAACTTTTATTCTCTTCTAGAAAGAAAGAAGTGCAAATAGACGTCCCTGACTCATGTGCTGACATGAGCATGTCTCTCATCATGGGTGGGGACAGGGTCCCTGGAGCAATCCCCTGCCCATCCAGATGTAGGCACTTGCTTTTAGCTTTTTAAACTGATCCCAGAAGTCATCTGCAATATTTCGCTACTTTAAGCATAAATCACTGATAACACTAATAGCCCTGATGGATCCATTCTCTTCAATTAATCCAGCTGCTTGATGCAGTTCCAATTTCTTGGACTCACAAGGGAAATTGGATTGCATGATGTACAATTTTTCACGCTGATTCCTCTAATTACCAAACTTTAATGCAGTTGTTGGTCAAAAATCACAAATGTATTTGATTTAACAAATGCTTCTTTCACCACAAACAAAGCCCTTGAGGTATGTTTTCAGAGGTGGGGATGATTTTCCTCTTTGGCATTACCTAATCTGATAAAGTGCAGCCAGATGATTCAAAGTGAAAATCCCAGATGCAGAAAAATACTTTCAAAATTTCAGTGCACTTTAAACATTCTTACCGGCTACCCTATCCTGCTGTGTCATGGCAAGTTTATCGTATGTAATTGAACATAAATTAGTGATGGAAACACTAGAATTGATAGAGCTAGCTCCAATTTCCAATGGCACAAATTGTGTTTGCTGAACGTACAGGATGTTTGAGGTCAGAATTTGCTCTACTGAAGATCTTGAAACACAGGTCTAATCTAGCTGTGTAGAAAATGCAATTTAGAGACAAGGTCTCTTGAGAATCAATTGGAAAGAAATGCCCAAGGAAAGCGTCAAAGCGGTTCCCTGGAGAGAACATGACAAGGGAGGACATTTGTAGGTCAAGGAGACTCAGCGATATCCTTCAAGGGCCCGAAGCCCATGTCTTCACCAGGAGCTCAGGGTGCTGGTCTGAGTGCCAGGAGTGAGCCCATGGAATGTGAGTTCTCAAGGTATATGGAGAAAGAACTCTTCTTAGGGGACAAACCAGAGATAGCTTTTATTCTTGCCCAGGGCACAGAGGGGCATCTTATCCAGGGGGAATGACTCCACTGTGGAAGCAGGAGATAAAGAAAGCATGTGGCCTACAGAGCCCTGAAGACATGGGCTTCCTGATGCACAGCAGGTGAACCCTGAGCCCTTGTGGGTCAGTGGGAGAAGCAGCAGCCTTTCCACCTGACAAGGGTGTTGGAGTCCAGCTATGTATTACCATGCTTCTGTGAAGTCAAAACACTTAGAGTTGGTTCTGGGTGGACCCTTTGTTGATCAGACTCTCCTGTAACTTTGTGTTGACATAACTGAGCTGACGTAGCTGGGAAGGAGTGAGAGCTGTCTATTAGACCAACAATGTCATGGGCGAGGTAAATAGGACAGGAAAGCTGTATTCAAAGCCACTGCAGTAGGAAAGAGGGACAAGAAGTCCATCAGAAACCCCTTATCCTGAGGCAAGGAATGGGAAGGTGTTTACCCCTGGATGAGCTAGTGGAGAAATACTCAGGGCACCAGGGAGACATGGACCAGGGGGGTGAGTCCTGCACTTGACTTTTTCCCGACTTCCTGAAAGCCTTTCTTTGCTAAAGCCATCTGTATCTGCTAATTCTGATCCCCTGAAGTTAGGGTTGGGCTCCTACCTTCCCTCCAAGACTGGAAGACAGGGCTGCTAACTTCCTTGATGGCTGCATTTTGAGGACATTGTTCCCGAATGATGAAGAAAGACATTCTTGGGTTGTAAAAGTGTCTGGATTTTTTCTTTCTGTTTTAAAGGTACAGAGAAAGAAGTAAAAAAATTCCTAAAGAAAAGGTCCAAAGATAGGGACTTCAAGGGTGAGGGTCAGAAAGAAGCCCACCTGAAGCTTCATCAAGCTAGGGCAAGGTGAGGCCATCTGGGATGGGGACGTGAACTGAACACCCTCGTGATTATTCAAAATTGCATGAAGGACAGAGCTGTATCACAGAGAAAACAGAAGAGAGAAAACAGAAGCACAGTCACAATAGGCAAGAGCAGGATCCAGGACAGTGCTCACCAGGGAAGGCCCTCGTGGGCCGAGGAGGCACCGCTGCCCATGTTCACCTTCGAACTCCAGACGCGCTCCTGGCTTGTCAAGCTGAATCACAGCTTACTGCCGCCTGGGTGTCGTCCATGTACCAACCTCAGCTTCCCTAAATCCCAGCAGACAGGTCATCAGTGCTGAGGGCACGTTCAGGTGTGCAGGCAGCGAGGTGGGGCACCTGGAGAGGGTGGGCAGCCTCTGTGGCCTTCACAGAATGCTGGGGTCAGCATGTGAGCTGCAGAGGGAGGGTGCCTGTGCAGGTGGCACTCTTGGCTTGCCAACAGCTCCAGGGACACCAGCCCACAATCCCAGGCAGAGCAGACTCAATGGAGAACCACCAAACTCACAGAATGAGTGCCGCTTCTGAGCTGACCGGGGGTCTGGTGATGTGCAAGGACAGCCTTTCTTCTGAAATAGCAGACCTGGTGAAGGGCAGTGGCCTTTCCACAAAGAGTCATAATGCCACTTGAAGAGTTTTCCAAGCAGCATCCAGCCTGACGGCTTCCTGGCAGAGACGTGGAATGGCCAGTTTGGCACTACATTGATGAACTGGAAGAATGTCTGAATGTAGTCAATGGAAACCAAATAGAGAGTGAAGGAGACCAGACCAGAAGAGGTAGCCTAAGCCCCAAAGGCTAGCTGATCCAGGGAAAGGGTGAGGCATGAAAAGAGAGATAGGGCAGGGACTGAAAGACCCCCAACCTCTGAGAGGTCAGGCGGACAAGAGGAATCTGCAAAGAGGACCGAGGAGTCAAGAGAGGCAGCAAGAATCTACAGAGAAACACAGCACAAACCAGGCAGCATGACGTTCTAGGGTCCACAGGGACAAATTTATAAGGACACCAGCAAAGGTGGAACGGGCCCAGGTGGCTGGCCTCAGTCCTCCTTGGGGATCTTGGTCGGAGGCTCAGGAGAGCATGGGATATGTGACACTCTCTCCACCAGAGGTGTGTCGAACTGCAGGTGAGAAAGCGCAGGTGACCAGGAGGACCTGCATTCTAGGAACACAGCCGCAAGGAGAAGGAGAACTTTCAAGTAGTATATGTTGGGCAGAGGATGATTTTTGTCTGTTTTTATTTGAGGCTCTGGAGAAGAATGTGTTTCTGAGTTGCTCCAGGTTGTTGGATTTCATTTGTGTTAAAGAAAAAAATATGTCAGGCGCGGTGGTGCACGCCTGTAATCCCAGTACTTGGGAGGCTGAGGCAGGAGGATCGCGAGTTCAAAGCCAGCCTCAACAACTTAGCAAGGCCCTAAGCAACTCAGTGAGACCCTGTCTCTAAATAAAATACAAAATAGGGTTGGGGATGTGACGCAGTGGTGGAGTGCCCCTGAGTTCAATCCCCAGTACCCAAAAAGAAAAAAATATATTCCTGACACTTGTTGAGGATGGCAAGGCCGACTCCACTCAGGGGGGTGAGACAGCTGCAGGGACCTCTCAGCAGGGTCTTGGAGCAGGGGAGAGAACAGAAGCATCTCTACTCCAACAGCACGGGGGGTCAGTGGATGAAAAATTAGTGAAAGAAAAATTAGAAAGAAAAAGAGATTCCTGGCAGAACTAACCTGATAGGATTATTGCTAAAGGAAGTTCAATAACACACCAAGCATGGTTAGATGCCAGGCATTGGGGCGTTTGCTAGAAGGCCTTGGATTCTTGCTCAAAGAGCAGAAGCCCAGGGTTGGACTGGTCAGAAAAGACTCAGGTCTGATGACAACTTTGTCAAAGGAGGAGGACTTTGCAGGTCCACGTTCCCTGCTGACTGTCAGTCAGGGGTTGTTCTTGGGGCAGCCCCTGCCCCTGTGCCTGGCACCCTTCACATTAGGCTGGGTGCATCTTTCACACCCATCCCTTCTGTGTGGGGCATCTCTCTAACCTCCACTTCTGTCTTATCTCTTTCCCTCCCACCAGAGAACATTCTCTGCTCTTTAGAACCCCTGCATTAAGACTGGACCCTCTGGAAAACTCAGGAGCATCGTCCTTTTTCAAGTGTGCAACCTTAATCACATCTGCAACAGCCCATCTGAGCAGCCCTAGAGTGGCATCTGACTAGGCAACCAGGGGTAGGAGTCTTGTAGGGGATTTTTTATAATTCTTCCTACCACCCCAGAATGCTACCTTCCCATGCCTAAAAGATGCTGATAAAACAATCCTAAAAGGGCACGCACCTAGCATCCATGTAAAGACATATGACATAGAAACTGATGCTTAGGCAGGAGAAGAGACAAATATGGTTTGAGACTTCAGCAATGCTCCCACAGGAATTGCAGCCCAAGCTGGCATAGGGTCATAGTTGACCCCAAAGTACTATCACCTTCATTGATACAGGGGACTCCACCCAACAACAGCAGAAAGCTCTCTTCTGGAACTCACATGGAATAGTCATCAAGAGAGAAGACATCTGGGGTCACAAAATATACCTTGACAAATGTAAAAAATAGAAATCATATAAAGTGTGTTCTCAGAAAATGGTGACATTATACTAGAAATCAATAACAGAAAGATAGATGGAAAACAATGAAATTTAAAATACAATTCCAAGTAGCACTTTGGTTGAAAACAAAGTCTGAAGAGAAATTTTAAAATATTTGAACTTAAAATATTTGAAATTAAATGATACTAGAACTTAACCAAATCTTAGGTTGTAGCAAAAATAGAGCTTAGAAATAGCATCCAATGCATTCATTCAAAAAGAAAAGCAAGATTGACAATGTCAGTTCTACCCTGGGAAAAAGAAAATGAAGAAGAAGAAAGATAGAACAAAAATGAATAAAATGAATTGGGGAAGTAATATAGAAAAAAATCAAATGGGACTTACGTGATTCTCATAAAAGGTCAATAATATTGACAGCTAATACTAGGTAGGCAGAAGAAGAAGAAGAAGAAGAAGAAGAAGAAGAAGAAGAAGAAGAAGGAGGAGGAGGAGGAGGAGGAGGAGGAGGAGGAGGAGGAGGAGGAG
>JAJEJO010002396.1:0-24695 GCA_020662805.1 Glaucomys volans | reverse complement strand
GGAGGAGGAGGAGGAGGAAGAGGAGGAGGAGGAGGAGGAGGAAGAGGAGGAGGAGGAGGAGGAGGAGGAAGGAAGGGAGGGAGGAGAAGAGAAGGAGGAGGAGGAGGAGAAAGGAGGAGATGACACAAATTAGGAGTATCAGTAATGAAAAGTGCACCTACACTGCTGATCCTATGGAGGTGAAAAGGATGATTAATAATAGTATGAGCAACTATGTGCCTAGAATTTAATACCTGAACTTGAAAGACAATGATATCAAAACTTACACAAAGATAAACAGGTAATCTGGATAGAACTAAACTGTTAAATAAATTGTCAAGAATTAGAAATCTTCAAGAGTAGGATAGAAAACATACAAATGATTTCATAGGCAAATTCTAGCCATAATATAAGAAAGAAATGATACTTTGCTATAATATCTTCTAGAAAAATAGAGTAGATACGTTCTACCTCCTTCTCTGAGGTAGCATTACTCTAAAACAAACCAAGTGAAAACAATACAAGAAAGGAAAATCACAGATCATATCTCCCATGAACATAGGCATAAAATTCCTCAATACATATTAGCAAATCAAGCCCAAAACTGAATAGAAAATTACACTTACAGCAAAGCAAGATGTGCTCTAGCTGTGAAAAACGTGTTCACCGTGAAGTAGCAATTACTGTAACCCACCATACCAGAAAAGTCATGAGATCATATATGATAAGTCATGACTGATGTCATAAGTCATAAGATTTTATCAGTGCAAAGTAAAGGCATTTGACACCTCCAATATCCACTCATGAGATAAGCTCCCATTAAATTAGAACTACATGGACCTTACCGAACTTGGCAGTATCTAAAAACAGTCACGAGTGGAGTTATACTTAATGAAAACCAGTTATTCTTCCCATGAGACTGGAAGCAAGGTAAGAACATGATCCCAGTGTCACACTGGAGGTCCCAGCTAGTGCGATACAACAAGAAAATGAAATTAAAGATCATGCAGGTTGGCAAGAAAGGTGTACGCTGCCAGGAAGATCAGATTGCATGAATTTCTATGTGGAAAATCTCAAGGAACCGACTAAGAATGTTTAAAAAGTCCTGGAACTAGCAAAGTTTTAGGGTACAAGGTTAACATTCAAAGCACAATTGCTTTCCTACATACCCACATATACACAAAAAAAATTGAACAATTAAAAAACTTTATTAATTTTAATTTTAATAATTTTTTTAAAACCTGCAATTAGAAATTTTAAAACTATAACTTTTCAATAACACCAAAATTATTTAAAATTCAGGTATAAAATCTACATAATACATGTAAGATCTCTGTAGAAAACAAAAACTGATGCAAGAAATCAAAAGGGTCTCAAAAATGAGGTCCTTCGTCCCAGCAAAACATTCTGTGAATACAGACAACTTAACTCTTCAGCTTATGTGGAAGGATGAAGACCTGGAGCAGCTAAACTGATATTGAAAAAAAAGAATAATGGAGAACTAACATCACCTAATTTTGATTCTTATTAGGAAGCTTTAGTGGACAGCGTAGAGCAGGAATGTGAAGACACAGGGAGCCGATCAGAGAACTTGGTGGAGAGCCCGGGAAGAGGCTATGGGATCCCGGCTGTTTTCTGCTTCAGGAAAGGCACAGTGGATGTAGTGGAGAAAGGACCGTGGCTACCGGTGAGCCCCGACAGAGCAGACTTCCTATTCAGAACCATGAGATCCCACACCTTTCCTAAGACTTAGATGTGCTAGGTCCAAAAGCAAAATGAAAAACCATGCCGCCTGTAGAGAGAAGGTAGACAAAGGTTACTACTCTCGATTTGATAAGTTTTTTGATACAAGTCAAAAGCATAATGGAAGAAAATAAATAATTGGAACTTAACCAATGTAACAATGCATACTTTGTGAAAGGCACTGTTAATGAAACTTAAAGCCATAGAGTGGGAGAAAGCACTCATATAATACATATCCAATCAAAGATCGTTATCTATAAGGATCAAAGAACTCTTAAGACAACAGTAGTATCCCAAACAACCCAATTCAGTGTTGTGGGCGTGGATCTGAAAAGATGCCTCACCAGACACAAAGGACACATGGCCCATAAACAGATGTAAAGATGCTCAGCGTTATTTGCCAGTGGGAAATTTTAGATTTTAAAAAATTAGATACTCTCTCATACAGGAATGGTTAAAGCAAAAGAAAAGAAAAAAGCTGTTAGTGCCAGTTTCTGGTAGAGGGTGCCCAGCAGTAGGAACTCTTGTTTGCTGCTGTTGAGAATGGAACATGGTGTGGTCACTGTGGGAAGTGGTGTGGTCACTGTGGGAAGTGGTGTGGTCACTGTGGGAAGTGGTGTGGCAGTTCCTTACAAAGCTAAACATAGGTTTTTCACATGAGCCAGCAATCTAATTCCCGATTTTATTTAGTGACTCAATGATTTTATGACTTATATCCACACAAACATCTACCAGAAATGTTTACAGTGGCTTCATTCATGGTCCCTGAAACTGGCAGCAGCCAAGATGTCCTTCAACAGATGAAGGGATAAGTAAATCCAAGATTCCATGCAGCATGATATTATTCATCATTAAAGACATGACTTGACCTTCAATCTGTACCACTAAGCAAAAAAAGTCAATCTGATCGGGAAGCACACCATACACACCCAATTGCATGATGCTCTGAAAAAAAGTTAATTATAGAAATGGTAAAGTTCAGTGTTTAGGACTGGACGGGAAAAGACAAGGGTCACATAAATGACACACTGGAAATTTCTAGGGTCTTCAGCTATCCTGTATGGTACTGTCATGGTGGGGACATAATGCCATGTGTTTTAAAAACTCACGGAGCTTTATATCATCAACAGTGAAACTCAATACTTGCAGATTCTTTAAAAACATCATTCAGAATGATAATCCCTGGATGAAAGGAATAATGCGAAGAAATCATTTAACTGCATCACAGACGTATGGAGCAGTCTCCCAGGAGGGGATGGGGGAATTCTGTCTTAAGCAACTTTGTGAACAAGGCAGAGGACTGAGCACTGCACTGTGGTTGGTATAGTCCTTCACATACGTGGGTTACAGGCAATAAGCTCAATACTGCCTTATGTGTCCACTGCATGAGTGAGTGGCTATCAGGTGGTGGGGGTCAGTGTTCTCAGTGCTGGAGGAGCAATTAGATAAGCAAGAGAAAGAGACTAGAATCATCCACATGGTAATGGATTAGTCTGAGAGAGCAAACAAATTCATATGCAGTGTAGTATAAAGCATTTGGCCATGCATGGAGTATGTGGACATGGGGTAACATGTCCTGCAGCTCACGCTGGATATAGCATGCATTCCTTGCTCTGTCGGTAGAGAGGGCTGAGAAGCTACCACACACAGGTCTCGTTTCCTCAATAGTCTCTGATAAAGAATGTGGGGATCCTTGGAGGAGTGGCTGGTTCTGACTGGGACTGGAGGTAAATGAGAGGAGCTGGAACACTTTGTAATGCCAGAAAACACAGAAAACTCAAAACAATGAATCCCAGCAGAAGGGGTGTGGATGGCAAAGAGATCGAGAAACCAACAGAATAGAGCAAGACTGAATCTGGGACAATCTCAGCAACAAAATAAAGTGGAGTTAGATTACGATCCAAATTATGAAATAAATAATCATTTGCCCATACTGAGATAAACAAATAGTTGAATAAATAAATAAATGGGGAAGAGTAAGTAAGGATTCGATGCAGAGGATTCCAAATAATGTCTGTGCATGCTCCACACAGTGACTTCCTTTCAGATTACTCAGCATGAAGGCAGGAAGAGAGATTTTACAGAGGAGAAACCTGTCAGACACTCCGTCAGCCAGAACAGCACGATCAACACCACCATGGCAAGTCACGCTGCTGAGACTACCTCGATGCCATGTGATGAGTAGCACTTTGTCACCATGACCTTCTGCCCCGTGTCCCAGGACCTACTCATCAGAACACCAGACAAATCCCACTTGTGACCAGCATTCCTCAAGATTCCTGGCCAGAACTCTTCAGAACTGTCATGTCATCAAACCAAGAGGCCCGGGAATTGCCGCAGCCAAGAGAAGACTGGGGAGAGGAGACCTTGAGCTGTCACGTGTCCCCGATGGAAATTAAGCTCAGGGCCGTGGCATCTGAGTGAGGCATGCAGTTTCTTAATGATGGAACAGAATTAGTCCATGAAGTTCAGTGACTGCTCAGCCCTAAGTGAGACGGTAATGATGGAGGGAACATTACCTGCACTATCTTGGCCATTTTTCTGAAAATCTAAAACATATTTAGAAAAATCTAAAGAGGAATCCTCTGAAAGACAGAATGCTTGCTCTTCAGATAACTTGGGAAGAGACCGTCAGACAAGACAAAAGCCAATATGACTTCAAGTGCTCAATCCTCTGCACAGAGACACTGGGGAATAACTCGCCTTGGAACATTTAAAACAAGACAGAAAGTTCTATCATCATGTAACTGAATCTCAACATGCAATTTTTAAACCAGTCAATCCAAAATTAGTTTATAAACACTTTGCTTCCCAAATGAGATAGCAGGTGCCAAGATGAAAGTTTCTGTCCACGTTCAGCTTATGCCAACACTTAGACGTGGCAGTCAGTCCACGCATTAAATGAACAAATGAACAGCGGAAGCCACTTGACCGCCATGGCCTCATTTCTTCCAACCGTGCAGGAACCATGCCGGTCTGCTCGTTAGGGTCTGCTGCACGGCCTGGTTTGTGCCGGTGTCACGAGCATGGTCATCACTGTGAGAGCCTCACCATCACCATGATGCTGGTGTGGGGCCAGCCCAGCTCTCAGGACAGGTGGTCCGCAGCGCCCCCTCACTGTGGCAAAATCGCTGAGAGCATTCGCTTAAAGAAGGGAGAACTCATTTTGGCTCAGGCTTCCGGAGGCCTCAGTCCATGGTCGCCTGGCACCACTGCTCTTGGGTCCTCGTGCAGTGGGACACCATGGTGGGAGCGCATGGTGGAGCACAGACACTCCCCTCTTAGTGGCTGGGAAGCAGAGAAGGAGAGGAAGGGTGGGTCTCAATGTCTCCTTCAAGGGTCTCCTCCAGTGGTTTCTTCCCAGGAGGCCCGACCTCTTCATGGTAGGCTGGCGAACAAGCCCGTATCACGTGGCCTACGGGCACTTGCCATCTCAGCTGTTCCAGGGAAGTACAGCCTTGGTAGTCAGTCCATTCAAACACCCTGGAGGAATGTCCCATGAGGAAACCAAGACACTGAGCGGCTTGGTGACCTTCCAAGTAGCACAATGAGGGAGAAAGCCAAGGTTCACACCTACCCGCCCAGTGCTGGAGAGCCAGCAGATGTCCACCTTGTACTCCTGCTGCCCATGGGCAGCCTGATCCCAAAACAATCACCTCCTAACCTTCAGTGGGATCAAACAGATCTGTCACTAGCTTTCCATATCATGGGCCACTCTGGAAAAGGCATACTTTGTCATTGTGCTGCAGTAAATAGCAAACCAGCTAACTTGACCTTGACCTTGACCTTGACTGAGGACTGTACCCAGGCAGCCGCTCAGTGTAGTCTCCTGTGCTCAGTGCAGGACTGCTGGGCAGGGGACGGCAGAGAATCATGCCGGGGCTGCTCCTCCCAGAGAGCCCATCACCCGAACAACACATGTTTGGCAGCTGGGGAGCATGTTAGTTCAAAGGAAATAATAAAAGGCAGGGAAACGAAGGCAAATGTGTGTTCTCCAGTTATTTACTTGTAACATATGTTAAATAATAGTAATATGTTTGTTTTCATGTTTCGTTACTAGGAACTTTCACCTTATCTCCAAAGACTAGAAGACAGCCAAGTCACAACATGTCTTGCCTTTTTCTAAATAAGTCATTTATGAGCAGTGGGTGTAATGCTGACTCTGACTGTCTTAGCAGCAAATCCTGGCTACTTAAAAACTGCGAAATAGCTTCCAGACACTTAATAGCTAGCAGCCTGGTTCTAGTTGAAATGACTTTGTAAACAATACCTGACGCTCTGAGTGCCAGAGTCCTGGAGGATGGGTAGGCCATTCCCCTAGACGGACAGTTATCTACAGAAGGTGGTCTCATCAAATTCTAAAATGCTGCCAAATTTGAAGGAAGCAGCCCTCCCAAAGACCCAAGGAGCTTTTCAAGTCCAAAAAGATCTTACACTCTTGGGAGAGCAAGAGTATTACAAGAAAGAACATTTGGACTGTGGAGGAAGGATGCACTGCTCTGGAGGGAAAGGTCATTTCATTTCTGTGAGTCTCAGCTGTCTTCTTCAAAGCTTTGGTATGTTAACCTTCAAGGTTGACATGAGATGTGACCTTCATCCTCCATAACGACCTGCTCAGTGGAGCAGAATCCAGGCTTACTTAATTACATGCTGCTCTCTGCACACACCACCCCTCCACATGACTGAGAGGGGATCCAACATAGTCAAATGTTAAATGTCAGCTGTGTCACTTTCAACCAGCACTTGGGGGAACAAGATGTGTGGTCATGTGACGAGGAAGTATGCCGTTCATCGAACAGCAGGAATCTTTTGCTATTAGTCGAAGTGGGTCTCTTCCCCTTGATCACATTTGAAAGGGAAAAAGTAAATAGGGAGAAACTCTGTAGAGTAGGAAGGCAATTTTTGAAACAGTCGTAGAAGAATGTGCATGATAAAGAAAAGCCAGACCAGAGTGTCCTAAAGGAAAGGTGACAGCACTGGATGACAAACCATGGCCACCACTGGCACGATGGAACACTTGGTAGCTTGTTCCTGGGTGGCTTTTTGCATCCTCACCACTGCACCATGAAAGGCAGTCACAATTTCCATTTGGCCATCAAGAAAAATGGCACATGGCAAGATGGCAGCACCTGTCCACCCCAGAGGGAATAGCAGCTCAGCTCTGCCCAGAGCTGGGCCTGGGGGCCTAACCACTCTCCCCAGCTCAGAGCACCGAGAGGACAGTGCAGAGGGCTTGCTCACATGTGCTCTGCTGTAGCCCAGAAGCCCAGACTGCCAGATCATAAATACTTGCTAGATGAATGCTGTCTAGGTTGTAACTGCCTGACCCAGGCACTGTCATGACGAAATGGGTGTTTGGGGAGCATGAGTCTGATAGAGTGCAGGTTGGTTGGACCGAAAGTGTGGGAGTGGAGATGAGAACCAGAAAAATATCTTAGGGACTATTACAGGGACTGTGTGATGACATCTGAGGCAGCCTGAGAGCTTAACTCTCCTTCTCCCACTGCATAGCACAGCCTGAGGAAACCACCACGCCTGCTGCGGTGTGCCAGCTTGCATGATCGCCATCTGTTTTCTATCTGCTACCTTTCTCCTCTATGGCTTGGAGACTCGTCCCCCTCACCTGTGAGAGTTGATTCCAGGAGGCAACCAAGTGTGAGTCAGGAAGGCCATGTGCATGTGACATATCCTGCCACTTAACTGTGAAAGACTAGTTACCATCAGGTTAGCTCCTTCACAGCTGTGCAAGTCTCACTGTAGCTCTGCAATCTGATCATGAGCATTGATTCTAGAATCTGCACAAGACTTGAACATAGTGCTTCTTTCTACTTTATTCCTCTTAAAGTGCATTCCCGTCCACATGTGCCTACTATGTGCCAGGTGTGCCCCTCGACTCCAGGAATGAAATGAAGCCTTTGCTCAATAAAAATCTACATTCCAGAGGGACAACCAAACAAGAAGGAGGTGATCTACTCATGCCTCTCCCTATTTTAAATCCTCCAATCATCAGTCACTTGTCATTTACTTAGGAAGAAATCTAAACCTTCTAGCTTTGCATGGAAGTTCCATCACATTCCACCCCTATCTCTGTCTTCAGGCTAGCTCTTCCTCTTGAGTCACCCTCAAAGGCACCTACTCTAAACATTCTGAACTCTCCCCTGGCATTTTCCATGCCACTGTATACCACTAGAACCTGGAGAAGAGTCCTCTTCCTTCATTGTTATAGTTTGGATATGAGTTGTCCCCAAAGATCCTGTGTTGCAGGAGTATCCAGTGGCGAAATGATTGGATTACGAGAGCTGTAACCTAATCAGTCCATCTGTTATTTACTACCAGTGGTAACTGTAAGCGGGTGGGACATGGCTGGCAGAGATGGGTCACTGGGGATATGTTCTGGAAGGGTGCATCTTCTCTCTGACTCTTTCCTCTTCCCTCTCTTTGCTTCCTGACCCTGCCATGAGCTCAGCAACTGTTACCGTGACCTTCTGCCATGATGCTCTGCCTCACCTCAGACCCAGAACAACACAGTTGGCAGTCTGTGGACTGAGACCTCTGAAACCATGAGTTTCAAATAAACCTTTCCTCCTCTAAGTTGTTTTGGTCAGGAATTTTGTCACAGTAACAAAAAGCAAACTGAAACAATTGTCTATCCCCTGCTTCTCTTTTAACATCCGGCTGAGAAGACAAAGCCTTCCCTATGAGTCTTCTGCCAAGTCCTAGCACCAAGTGGTGGCTCCCCTTCCCTGTGCCATGACACTGTGACAGTGTGTCATCATCAGCTCCTTTGAGGAAGGTGTGTTACTGATGGCCTATGTGAGCTTAGTGATGTGAGCATGAGGGTGTCTGCCTGCCTGTTGGATTAACGTCCAACAAGGGACTGAAGGGAGGCAGGGAAAGAAAAGGACTGAGTCACATCTGAGAACGCCTCCTGCCATTATTGGAAATGATGATTAAAATTCCCTCTTCCTGTGGGTCAGCTCCATCCTTACTAAGTGTCAACCAGACGCAAGGTAGAGAGCACCTGACCCCAGGGGATGGCCGGCAGTAGAGAGATGAATCTGGAAGGAACTGGGGGGAGGGGAGAAGCAACAGCAAGTGATGAGAGGCCGGACAATGAGGTCAAAGGAAGCAGAGACACGCTGCTCTGCTGAAGAGATCGGGCAGGAAGCAGTGGAAGTCACATCTTTTGACAGACAAGTGCCATTCTCTATTGTAGGAGAGTTGGGTCTTCGATTTTCCCATTTAAATCCAAGTATTCATTAGAGCATAAGATACACATTAATGTAGAACCACACATGAGAGCCTTATCATAATATGCAAAATAATCAGTGCTGAACTGATTCCCTTAAGACCCCCCAAACACGTCCTACCCAGCTTTCCCCGAGTATACACTGACAGGAAGAATACGTGGCTTGCATGGTAAGCCCTTTCCTGAATTCACTCCTCCCCTCTCAGCAGAGACCTCTTGAAGTCCATCTTCAGATTCAGGGTGATGTGCTGCTTAGAGTCTAAGCTTTCTTTTGAAGTATCCCTAAGGTCTTGAACAATCCGTAACATCATGATAAGATTGAAAAGGAAACAAATATACAGGGTCCATATGAAGTATTTATCAGCTGAGTTTTCCTTTGTCTGACAATCACAATTTGGAGATGAACCCAGGGTCACACTCTGGAGACATAAGACAGGAGCCGAGGAGATAGGAAGGTCTTGGTGGATGGTAGGCTGCTGAGGAGTCCTTGGAGGAAAACCTGTGTCTGGCCGAGAAGCTGGAGTCCAGGGGGAGCAGGAGTGTGCGTGTCTTCCAGGGAATTGGGCAAGGTGATGGCTGACTGCTTACAGGAGCACTAGACACCACACCATGGGCCAAGGCTTTACGCCTGGGAGGTAAGGTGGATTCCTCTGAGGTGGATCACATAGGTTTGGGGTTAGGGGACTGCTAATATGAACACAAGATCCCATGAGGAATCGTACTGTGTCTGAGAATTCCTATTCAACTTTCAGACCCTGGGATACTCGTCACACTCTTTGGGCAAGAGAACATGGACATCTCTCCTCAGCTCCTCCTCTTCATAGGGTAATGACCCCGACTGACCTCTGCCTCCCAATTGCTAAAATCCCCATGCGTGTTAGGTCCCATGTACTTTGCAGGCTTCACTGACTCTCAAGCCCCTCAGGAGCCTCTGAGCCCCCTTCCTCGCCTCTCTCCTGGGCCAGTCCTGCTTGCTCCCACTCTCTCTAACGACTTGCATTATCAGAGCGCAATTGAGTTCTTATGCTTTCACGAGCATTATCTCATCTGGCCTAAGGATTTGGAACAGTTGTGAGGCATAAGCAACCATCTGGGAATTCTGATTTACAAGTGCACCATTAATCCATCAGCAGAGTCACTGCGGAGCTACCGTATGCCATTCTTGTTCTGGGTTTGGGGTCCCTGCAGGAAATGCAGGATCATAACGGCATGTGCTTCACATGATTTCAAAGAGGAGAAAATGCATCCATGAATATTCCATTTTCCAGAAAATACTAGTGTGTCTGAAATCGTCTTCACTCCTGTCACCTTTCCCCGTGACATCTGCATGTGGATTGGTGCATCTTCACTCATGTTCCTATGCTCATCTCCGGAATGATGACACAGACATTTTACATCCTGAGTCCCACTTGAGGAACTGCCATCAGGAGCCTCCTTCCTGGATGTTTCTGTGGTACTTCAAGCTCAGCATGTCTGCTATGGATGAATTTTCTCCCCCACGCTCTTCCTTTATTCTGTATTCCCATTGCTAATTGTTAGCTTCATTTTCCATATTGGTTTCTCCTTAATTGCCAGAAATAATAGGTTCCTCCTACTTCTTATTAATCACCAAGTCCCACACCCCCTTTTATCTTTTACTACCTCCATGTTTCACTGAGAAATATATATTTTGATCTCTCTTAACCCAGTGCTTGACCATGGTGGGTGGTTAATGGATGTGGCTTTGCTCTCCCGTCAGTCATGATTGGTGTGCAAGTCGCTTGCCCAGGAAACGCTATGAACTCATAAACTCAAAAGAACTCTATCTCATGGTCAGTGTGTAGAGAATAATCAGCAAAATTGTTCTAAAAAAAATAATTGACGACTGTGTGAACCCTGTGGTAATGTGGGGCTTTTTGTGATGGGGAGAATCCAAAGGTGGCTCACAAGAGTCTTCCCTCCAGTGATTGCACATCTCCCAGTCATTCAATAACACACTGACAGAGGCAGTGTTGTGGAGGGATGCTTTTCATCTCTAATGAAAGGCCCACGTTGGTTGAGTTGAAGGAGGAGAGATGAATTTGGGTGGAATGCCAATACGCGAATGAATCCTGGGAAGGAATGGAGCATTTCCCAGCAGGACAGACTTCAGAGTGTGAAAGCGATCTGATGCAATGGAGATCTTCTGTCTTTGACCATTGGGGGGGCACATGTCATCGAATTATGCATAGCTTCGAGGATCTGAGAATGGGCCCCATTGACAGCCAGCAAGTCAATAGAAATTTCAGTCCTTGGAACTGAATTCTGCCAACAGCACAAATAAGCCTGGAAGTAGATTCTTCCCCAGAGAGCCCAGAAAGGAACACTGTGCAGCCGATGCCTTGACTTTGGCCTCGTAAAACCCTGAGTAGAGAACCCTTCCACATCGTGCCAGACTTCTGTCCTAGAGGACTGTGAGCTGATCAGTGGGTGCTGTTGTAAGCTGCTATGTTTCTGGTAGTTTTCCAGGTAGCAGTAGAAAGTTAGTGCATTTTTCTTTTCAGTGTGTAATGCTTGATAAGGAGAAAGAACCGTAATACTCGTAAAGATATTAAATATAGAGGTCCTGCTCATTTCTGAGTGTTCATTGAAGAATGAGCCTTCCAAGGTGCCGTGTCAGTTAACAATTGACACAATACAGAGGATCTGAGCAGAAGGTAGCAATAAACATTGATTCAGCCCCTGTGTTTACAGCCTGCAAAAGTTGATCTGGGCTGGGCTTGGGTGGATGGTCCTACTGGTAATTGGTGGCTGCCACATACGAGCTGGAATTGGTTAATCTACCCTGACCTTGGTGAGGCATGGCTCCAATGCATTTAGCTGAGCATTTTTCTCATGGCCAGGGTAGAAGCACAACTCTGGTGGAAACATGTAAGTCTCCCCAAGGTCACGCATCACGGCTGAACCAAGACCATGTCTTCATTTTTTGATTCAAAGTAAATCACATGGGAGAACCTAAGAGGCACATAGATCCACCCCTTCTACAGGTAGAAGTTACTGCAAAGATCCATGGCAAAGAACTTGAGTCCCAGGGAATTAACAGTTGCAGATGCTAAGGATTCAGAGAGGACCCCTCAGGACAGAATGGATTGCTCCATGTCTCCTTCTGTTCTCATATCTACTAATTTAATAGCATCAAATGTACTCTTCCTAAAGTAGCTCCAATTATAACCAAGCAAGACAAACTGCAATCACAAGAGAAAGTATTTGGGGCTCAGCTGGGGCTCAGAGGAAGAGCACTTTCCTAGCACACGTGAGGCACTGGGTTCGATCCTCAGCACCACATACACATAAACAAATAAAAAGAAGGCATTCTGTCCATCTACAACTAAACAAAAAAATTCCTTTAAATGTATTTGATGTGTCATTTGATATTAATGCTCAGTTTAGTATGAATTCTTCAAGAAAATGAGAAATACAAAATATTTAAATTGGGCATAACTTTGGTTCTCCAGGTTTAGAGCATGAGGTGTCCACATGGGCCTCTCGGTTGCCTGTAGCCAGTGGGTCCTGACCTCTGCCCTCTCAGCTGGGAGGTCCTCTCTGGCTATAAAGAATGCTCTCAGTTACTAAGAATTCACATTATGATGAATTATTGAAAAACAGAAAGTATGAGTCTATACAGTTCTACTAAAAATAACATTTAATACTCCTTCTGAAGCTTTTAGCTTAATATTTTGGAATTTCTGATTTTGCCACCCATGTAGCTATTAAAATAGTAATTTTTCATTCTGAACCCAAGGTTATTCACAAGTTTTCAGTCAACGTTGGCTTCAAAATAGCATAACATCTTTCAGCCAATGTACTTTTGCTATATAAATTGCATGAGGATTGTCAAATACCAGTGTTTCTACCGAGAGTTTTAAGTCAAACAGAAGTGACTTCCCCTTAGTCTTTTATGCTAGTGGTCATTTGAATCCAGGACCCAGTTTGATTGTTTCCACCTCTCTGCATTGACTTGCTTGAGAAAGCATGTTTGTTTGACCCCAAACTGCCATCGATTGCTAGAAAATTTCAAAGAAAATATAGGCTCCCAGGTGATGTTGGGTGACAGACCTCAGGAAGGTCCCCTGTGAGCTGCAACTCACGTAGAGGCTGACGGTTAGTTTTCAGCTGCTCAGAGTCAGTGTTGGCATTGATTATAACCATTGTCAGGCGTCCTCATCTTAATGCAGGACAGGATGTCTCTGCTGAGTCTTGGATCACATGCACGACGAAACCCGACTCTGCTGTCCTGAACCAATGAAGGCTTCCTGCACACCCTGGTGGCCCCATCAATACAGGTGTCCTGAAGACAGTGCCGCTAGGTCACACCTACGTTCCCCCTGTGGGTGTTCTGCTGATGAGAGCTGTGAGCAGAGACAGGTATTCCAACCCTCTGGGAATATTTCAGGGGGCTCTTCTGCCTATTCTTATGCCTAAACCTATACCAATACCTGTGTTTTCCCCAACTCCCAGGCCTGCACCTGAGCCTATAACCATACGAACCTATGGACCTATATCTAGGTCTAACCTGAACTTCCACCTATACCTATGCCTAGATCTAAGCCTACACCCATAAAATACATAGGTGTGCACCTGTAACTACACTGTGCCTACATCTTTCCTCCACTTGTACCTCTGTCTCCACCTGTTCCAATACCTGCTCCTGCCCCTGTGTTGACACCTGTACCCAGGCCTGACCCACACTTGTTCCTGCACCTACATGTCTGTGGGCACCCATGCCTTTGCCCGTCTCTGCCCACCTACACGCACACTGAGGTCTAGAGCTCTATCTACCTCCCAGGGCTGCTTGGAGGAGGAATGCGTGTCAGATTCAGGTGTGTGATACCTAACACTTAATAGTCACTCCATAGATGTTGACACAAACACTTCTCCAAGGGAATTCAGAGCCAGTGAGCATCCGTCTTTGGGCAGTGGCTTGCTGGACTTTTTATGAGGTGTTTGCTGGTGGCAACCATCCGAATCCTTTTAAAAAATGTATGTCAATCAGCTTTGATTTGCTTAAGTGAATAAGGATATCATTCTAGCCTGTGATAGAATGCCCTTGTTCACTTCCCTGCTTGGCCTTGCATGGCACAGGACCTGCTTTCTCATGAACAGCCCCCTTCCTCCAAGCCCAAGGGTCCCCTCCACTGGCTGGGATTAGGGGCCCAGGAAGGACTTTCAACCATGGCAGCTAGAGAATACCAGCAGGACATCAGCCAGGATCAGACTCCCAGCCCGTGGGTTCAGAAAGATGGAGGGGATCCCTGAGTAAGGAGAAGGTCTGGCACCTCAGACACGTCCACATGAAGTCCACCTAGAGGAGAGTGAATACACCAGCACAAGCCTTCCAAGGAGTGTGGGTGTCCCCAGAGGCTGGGAGCCACTACTCTGTGCTGAACCGAGTGCTCCAGTCTGAAGATGTAAAGACAGGTAGCAGATAGTGAAGCTTCTGAACATTTCTGTCCCTCCAGGGAGAGACGAAATGTCCCTGTCATATTAGCTGCAGGAGGAAGCCAGATAAAGCTTGTGTGGGGAGCAGAGTGGAAGGACAGTCACAGAGTAGGTAGCACTGAGTAGCATTTGAAAGGAGGAGGGCTTTTTCAGGAGGGCGGAGGTGAAGATGCGCCTGGGCAGGGCAGGTAGAGGCAGCAGCGAGGGGCAGGGTGGTGTGTGGGCACAGGGCACTGAGGACTGGTGGGGAGAGGAGGAGAGCTCAGGTGAGAGTACTGAGGTGACCTATGGACTTATAGTGCAGACCACTGTCACCCACCCAGGACTGAGACCTTGCAAAGGCGCCCCTTCTGCCATGGTAATGACCTTGAATGTCATCCTATACATTCTGAGGTTTGCTGACATGTGGTTACTCTCACAACTACATTCTGTAGAAACTCAGCTGTTTAATTTCTTGCAATTGCCCATTTGAAAGTAAGCAAAGATGTAGTCAAAATTTCTCAAGAAAAAAATTGCACATAAAACCTGTAAGATTAATGACGTGCAAGAAAACGTTTAATAACTTCTCCAGCTTTGTTCTGTGAGTAGGTGCTTCATCCGAAAAATCTGATACTGCATGACAAGACCAGTTATTTTCTGTATATAATCTCTTATTTCTATTCTCAGATACCCAGTAATTCCAGTTATATCCCCATTATGATCCTTAAAGAAATGGGTTTATTAAAATGTGCTCAACCCCACTCCTTCCTATTGTTTTACACATTAACTCAAATGAGGTTTGAATAAAGAGCACATTTCTAATATTAAGGATAAAGCGTTTCCATCTTCTTGGGTTTCCTTGGCTCGGGTCCACTCTGCACCCCTGCGGCTGGTTCAGCACTTAGCTATGTTCCCTGAGTACCAATAACCTGCATCAAGTATCCACTAATTGGAACCTTCTTTAGGATGCTTTCTAGATATTTTGAAGCATATGGTTTCCATACCAAATAGTGTTCATGCTATCGTATGTACCAGCATGTCCCCTGCACTGGACAGGAAGGGCCTGGTTCCCTTCTGCCTGTGGTTCTGTAGATGGAAGTTGGTATGTGTGAAGCCAAGATTTGACAAGGTGAAGGGCAGCACCCCTCACTCAAGGACCCACGGCCCGTAGCTTCAGGAAGCTCAGCCCTGTGGCTCCAGCCCCTCCCGGGGCACTTGAGGGCTGCCCTCTCGTGACTTTCTGCTTCAAGGAAAGGGCTTGCAGTTTTTAAATTTAGAATTTTTCTATGAGGCTTAAAGATGAATCACCCCAGGATATGTGGAGTTAGATCTGCACCATTGAAACTAGAACATCAAGCAGTAAACACTCACTGGAGGAGTCAGACTTGGGGGCGCTGAATGGGTAGATGAAGGCAGGTAGGGATGGAAAGATGGGTGAAGAAGACCACCAAGTAACCACAGAAGTCTGCGGCAGGGTCACGTTGGAATTCAAAGTCGAGGAGGACAGCGGCAGATCACACAGATCCTTCTTCTCACTCATCATGTTTGCTTTCAGGAAAGGATAAACACAGGCTGGGAACTCTGACGTGTGCAGGTCTGCTCCTCAGAGGTGGAGCCCACGACGGTTACGATGCCTATTATCTCCAATTACTGTGGCACGATGTTTAATAAAACAGTTCTCACTTCACTCGATTTTCAAAATCTTTCACAACTGTTATCTCACTTTATTAAGAAATGAGAGAATAAGTTTAGTGTCTGTTTCAATTAATCTTCAAACTTTGGTGCATTACATTTTCCTCTATTAACTTTTTGTTTTATCCAAAAGTAATTGGTGTTCCTTTCTTGTGGAAGCAATTAAAAAAATCACCAACTACAACCTACAGCTCCTTCATTGATTGTCCGTAGACATTTTCATCAGGTTTTCAAAACCCATGCTCTCCTAATTCAGAGCTGGACGTGGGACAAGCATGACTTCAGCATCCGAAGCCCTGCCATAGGAAACAAAGAGACGCACAGGGAAGCCACGAGGGAAGCGAGGCCCCTCCTTGAAACAGGACGGGAGCGCCCTGTGCCCACAGCCCGGCTGCTGCAGTGGCAGCACGGGCCGACGGGAGGACACTGAGAAGACCTGTGGCTGGACACTCTCTGGAAAGCTGGACATGGACAAAGAGCACCAGGAACAGGCCAGGAACCAAACTCAGACCTCTCTGGCCTCCTCCAAGCCAGACTCCTGGGTGTGTGTGTGTGTGTGTGTGTGTGTGTAGTACTTGGCCAGCTCAGCTCATGGGAGGACACAGAGAGCCACAGGCCTGCACAGTCCCCGTGCCCATGCTGGTTCCCTCATGGAGGCCCCCAGCCTGAACTACCCGCCTTCTGACAGGCCGCTCACCACCTCACATGGTTTGTAGAGAGAACCACGGTTCCAATGGCAAAGCAGTGACCCGATGCCTGTTGGAGCCATCCACCTGTGCTCGTCACACTCCTGTTGGACTTTTCCCCTGTATCCAGGGCCCCTCTGAGGTGTGGCCTCTAACCCACCCTCAGAGCCTCTAATGGAAGCATTCTCTGTGGACACGCAAGGGAAGATCATGCTCCTGCACATATGGGTGGTCAGCTCTTCCTGGCACTTACACACACGGTCCCCATGCCTCCTGAGATCACCATGCGAATGCTTCTGTGGACGCACACTCAGCTGCCTCAACTTCAGTGTGGACACGGTGGGGACCCTGCTGGCAATCATGTGGAAGATGAATGGCTCATGAGCTCCCAGAAGCTGACTGCACATATTTCACTAAAGTTTCACCTCATTGATTTGGTTCTAGGTCCCTTTTGTGAATTATTTTGAAGCTCAGCTCTGTCCTCTGCCACACTGGGTGTCTTTCCCAGTTTCATGCCATGTGCAAAGCTCCTGAGTGTGTTTTCTGTGCCTTGCCCCAAACCACTGAGCAGACAATGACATGTGATAAGTCACACGTCATTAGGACTCCCTCTTGAAATGACCCCAATGCAGGATTGGTGGTCTTCAGAAGTTTGGCAGGCAACTCTGACTGGCTGACTTGCGGCTTCTTCAA
Source organism: Glaucomys volans (assembly GCA_020662805.1). Lineage (NCBI taxonomy): Eukaryota > Metazoa > Chordata > Mammalia > Rodentia > Sciuridae > Glaucomys > Glaucomys volans. The sequence continues at coordinate 7,217 of JAJEJO010002396.1, read as the reverse complement.
GTACCTGGGAACAGCGAAAGGACAGTCTCCTCCCAGGGGAAGGAGGGGTCCCGACGTCCAAGAGGTGTGGATGAGCGAGGCCCATGGGGTAGGGATGGCTTCCCATTAGTCTGCAAGGAGCCAGGAGCCAGCAAAGTGGGCCTGCTAGGCACAAAAGGAACACGAGGAAAACATGTGTTGTTCTGTGAAACTAACTGAGCTTGACCCTGGGGTCACTGCCCTTTATTAAGAGCTCCTCTGCTTGTTCACAATTCCTTCTGAATTGCTGTCAGTGATCAATGCTGAACCGATTGGCCCATCATCTCTGGAATTCATACTTTTGCCAATTTTGAAATTGGAAAAATATTGGCCTCCTCTACTCATCTGGCTTCTCTCCCATAATTCAGCATTTTCTCATGGAAAAAGAGCTCCTCTCGTATCTGCAAACACTCTCCTGCCCTGAGCCGGGATTTCAGTGGCCCAAGCTCCGGTCCCCTCCTGGGACAAACCCTTTTCAGAACTTCTCTGCAGTGCTTGCTTATGCCGTCCTCTCATCAGAGATGGTGGGAACGAAACAGTCACCAAGAGCCTGCCGTCTCTGTCCTCTCTCAGCATCACACGTCGCCCCCAGTGTGGCCCATCCCGTCTCTCCTTGCTCTGCAGATACCAGAAGTTCTGTCTGGTGGTGGTAATAAAGCAGAGGATTTCTCAGAAATTGGAAAGTGGGAAAAATTTAGGGAGTTGTCTTCTTCACTTTAAATTTTTGGAGAGTAAAAGCAAAGTGATAAATACTAAATCATTAAATGCAGCGAACTCTCAGAAATTTGTAAAAATAGTATGTGGAATACAGAGATAATGGATGTATAAAGAACATCTTAAAAATTTGAATTTGTGGCTGTACAGGAAATGGACTGTAAAATGTATGAGTGTTGAATATTCTATATTGTATTTTTATGGAATATATATTGGAATACATAAAATAACCAATTAAGTATTAATTACAGTTATCATTACTAACCGAAAATGCAAATAGTTCTTTGAATGTTGTGTGGTAATGTTGTGTAAGAAAAGTGTGAAAATCAATAAGAAAGATAATACGTGCACGTTCCTTTGGTGCTTGGAGCATCTCTCAGAGGGCCCTGGGCTGGAGAACGCTCCTATGCCAGTTATTTTTCCAAGATCCTGATTTGTTTGGAATGTCTTTTGGTAATTGGTTCCTATTCTTCTGGCAAGCCACCTGTAAGTGGATCGGAAGCTGAGGAGGAGTGGAGCGGGTGGGGTTGACCATGCTCCCACATTACTTCACTCTACTGTAATGCAAGCTCTGAGCCCTGAGTCCACACATTTTTGAAGAGGGTGTGAGTGTGGTTTATTAAGGCTATTCAGGTCAAGGAGTCTAGAATTTTCTTTCATTTAAAATTTAAGAAGAGATTTCTTTAGAGAAATCTTGAATTTGGGATACTTATCGGTGATTTTAAAATAGTAATGTAAGTTAATTTAAATCAATAAGACCAGTGTGAGGCCAATTTAGTTGAGGGAAATATTAAGTAAATACTAATTTTGCTTTTTTATATTCTTGTACTCTAACTGAATATACATAAAACTAAACCTAAAGCATTTATTTTATTTTGCTTCAAGATATGAAATTTAATTATAGAAAAAGGAACTGGCCCGTTTTCTTCACCACCTTGGCCCTCCTTAGCATCCATTCTGTTTCTCTGTTGGGCTTTGAGGAGAGCCTGGCAGGAGCACCTGGGGCGCTGCAGTGGCTGGTACCCAGGGCCTCCCTGGCCATGCTGTCCGAGTGAGGGGGTGGTCCAGAACCAGGATTCTTAACGTGTGGTGCCAGGCCAGGGGTGTCAGTGTCAGCACCATCTGGAGCCTGAAACACACCCAGCCCCACTGAGTCAGAATCTCTGGGCACAGTCTTGGCACTCTGGCCGCAACTCACCATCCAGGTGGTGCTACTAGATGCTATCCTTTGAAAACCACTGATCTTAGGCCATGCTCACCAAGAGGACTGGAACTGCTATTGAAAGACCAAGGCAAACACAAGCACATGAAAAATTTTACGAAAGTGGAATCTGGTTTTTATACATGCCAAAGGTGAATTCCAAATTTCAGTATTTCTTTCAAGTCAGACAATAGCATCTTACAACTCATAGTCCCGGGAAGAAAGTAACTAAGCACGTACTTGTGGGTGGCAATGCCACTCAGTGACCAATGGCCTTCTGAGCAACTGTCCATTGCAGAGAGCAGCAGGTGGCTTCTGAGGTTATCTGCATCGTCATGTAGGTTCTGCTGATCAGAGTGTTTTTTTAATTGTTTTTTATCTTTACAGACTGCATTTTGACTCATTGCACACAAATGGGGTACAACTTTCCATTTCTATGGTTGTGCATGATGCAGATTCAGGCCATTCCTGTAATCATACATGTGCATGGGGAAATGATGTGTCTCATTCCACCATTTTTCATACCCCCTTTTCCCTCTATGTAATCTAAAGTTCCTCCATTCCTCTCTCACTCCCCACCCCCCAATCCCTTGTATATCATCATCCACTTACCTAGAAAACATTCGGCCTTTGGTTTTTTGGGCTTGGCTTATTTCACTTAGCATGATATTCTCCAATTGCATCCATTTATCTGCAAATGGATATTATTCAGCCATAAACAGTGTTTTATTTGCCCCACTTTGGCAAGTCATCAGTTAGCTATTGGTAATTGCAAACATGACATTCCCACTGTTTGGAACAAATAAGAAGTCCACTATCAGGCAGTGTGGGCGGAAGGAGGGCTCAGATCAGGCTGGCTCTTGCTCTGGAAAGGTGGAAAGACCACTGAGTAATGGGAAGTGCTTTTGGTCAGTGTGCTTGCCTTTCACGTGCCTGACTCCAGAAGCCTGGGAAGCATGCATTTGCAACATTGTAGACAATGGCAGAGTCCTGTATTTAAAAAGTCCGTAGACACCTAAATCACATACAAATCACATACAAATCACACAGGCTGCTCTTGGCCTGGGCTGCTCTGCAGGCAACAGGCACTTAGCTGCCTGGAGCTCATCTGTGTGGGCTTTGTCAAACCATCTTCCTCACGCTGTCAAGAGTTCATTAAAGTGTAATGCAGAGTAAGGACTACTCAGATGGATTCAAGTTCTTCCATTCGAATGTCCAAGGGTTCAGGAAATGGACATATGGAGAGTAGATGGAAGGGGAGCTCTAGGACTCCCCAGAATTCTCCCAGCCCACCCTGAGGATTTTGTCCAAAACAATGGCTCTGGGTAAAGGTAGAAGCTCTCTGAATCTTGTGCAATTCACAGCTCTATCCTTCAGCCTCTTCCAAAAACATATGGAGAAATTAAAGAAAATAATACTGATATTAATACCGTGATTGCATCATAGATAATAACAGAATTCTCCTGTGCAGCACCCCCGGTCTGGGACCCTCGGGAGCTCCCCACTGGACCTGCACTCCTTCTCCCTGCACACATGGTCACTGTAGGTAAGCACGTGCATTTTCATGTGTCTTTCCCCCAGGATGGGAGCTCAAGGTCAGCAAAGAGAGTGGATGTCACACTCTGTCTTCTGCACTGAGAAGCATAGCTGTATATTGTAGGAACCAGCACACCTTTTTGGAATGCATGAACTCATAATAACACCTAATGGGTATCACAGCACAGGTCACGCTGGGGTTTTCCACATCAGCTTTCCTGCTTGGACCTTCTGTTGGACTAAATAGAATCCATTCTTCTATGTTTTATCTAGTGGGATATTTGGCACCAGGCAATATTAACTGCATGGCTCGTGGGGTCTAGGACTGAGCAAACACAGACTTTATTTTCATTCTCACTGCTGCCCAAGGACCTCTAAATCTGTGTTCTGTGTTCCAGTTTTGTCACCATTATCTAGACAATAGTCCTGCACCACATAATGACATTTCAGTCAACAACGGGCCGTACACACTCTGTGGTGGCCACAGATCACGTTACGTTGGCTGTCTTACTTTCCACAGGTGCACTCTGGGACATTCCCACAATGACAGAGTTGCCTAATGACGCATTTCAACACACACCCCCCTCATTATGCAACATGCAATTGTAATTTTCTTTTTTCCCCCAATACATTATAAAACATATGAGAAAAATCATCACCCAGAACAATGGACCTTGCAATTCTGCAACAACAACAATAAACTCATCACTTCCTTTGGCTCTTTTTCTTCTGAAATATCTGTCTTACCCTAGGAGCCCATGCAGAGTCTGAAAGAAAAGCCCATCTCCCATATTACTGATCAAGTTCTCTAGATCTCACTTCCTCTTCAGCCCATGTCTAAAATACCCAAAGAAGGGCGGAGTCTACCATGTGAATGCATGTTGCTTTGATTTCATTGTCCAACATTCTAGTGCCTCTTTGACTCTCACAAACCCAGAGAAATTATTAAGTCACTCATGTGTCCTTTTTCAGCCCAATCAGTGAACAGCCTGTCTAGAAACCTGGGCAGGAGGTGCTGGAGGGGCCGTGAGAGATGCAGCCTGTAGGGGTCTGTGTGGCCTGACTCAGCCCTGGGCTCAGCATGCTCTTGATGAGCACGTGAGAGTCTTCCAGGGTGTGATGGCACCTGAGCTGGGAGACCAGGCTTGGCAGACTGTCCTCCCCAGGGCAGGGTCTGCATCCAGTCCATGGAGGGCCTGAACAGAACGCAGGGGCTGAGTAAGGGAGAACTCGCTCTCTGCTCCTGATGTCTTTGAACTGGGACAATGATCTTCTCCCACCGTTGGAGATGACCGTAGGCTGGAATTCACACCACTGGCTGCCCAGGGCCGCCAGCTCATCAGTCACAGATCCTGGTAACTCTCAGAATCTATCTCTTCACATTAACCAATTTCTCTCAGCAATATCTTTCTGGATATGTGTGTGTATGTATGTATATATATATATATGTGTGTGTGTGTGTGTGTGTGTATGTGTATGTGTGTATAGAAAAAACATATACATATGCATAGAAACAGAGACTTGAGAATGACATCATTCTGCAGGGAACCCTGACTAATACCCCTAATAGACCTTTGGGGCCCATTCCCATTAGCTCTCATGGTGGCCACAATCCCCCATCCTCATGTCCAACTCCAGCAGAGGAGTCTTTCCTACAGTGACTAAAAATGAACAATTTTAAAAGCCTATTTAACCCGGACCTCATTGCTGGGCCCCATGTTAGAGCTGGAAATCACCCACCTGTTCACCTTTTTTTTAACCCACCTAGATGATGCAACCCTACTGGAACAGCAGGAAATCAAACCGGAACAGGCAGAAATACTGTTAGAACGTTTTTTAGGAAGTTCAAAAGTGAAGCCATGCGGGGTGTCTGAGGAGGCTTGCCTGGGGAAGCCACAAAGCCACCAGTCATTTAGAGAAGCACTGCTGTCCCCCCTCTGACACCCACCCATGCCACCCTCCAGAAGGGCTGCCATAAGGGGCCTGGCTCTCGTGGAAAGCCTACTCTGGTTCGGAGTGGTGATAACCACACAGCAGGTCCTAAGCCCAGCCTGAACAAGGATTCCAGAATCCTAAAGACTAAGAACCTCAACGTGGCCTTTGTGACTCTGGAACAGAAAGCAGCTGGTGCGTGGAGATGTTGTACCTCACAACCAGGGCAGCACCGCTGAGCAGCCCCCTCTCTGGGGTGAAGGGGTCATCTTCTGCCTCCAGCCTCACGCACAGCTGAGCTTTAGGGCACCCCCTACGATCTCAGGGCTCCAGGCTCTTCCCTCAGTGCGCAGTCTTCGTAAATAGATGGGGAGACACCTCACCCAATTGTGGGCATAGAAATATTAGCGTCAATCAGAAGGCATGCAGAAGTAAGCTCCTCCTCATTGTAGGCAATTGGGATCCACCACGCTTCCTTGGTAGAGACGCTGGAGAGGTAGCCACAAAGTAATTAATGCTTCAAATTAGTCTATTACCAATCACTCTTTTTACCCCGACTCAAAGATGGTGTAAAAACATGAAATTCAATTTACTCACATCTGAGTCCCACCGAGTGTGCTTCCAGAAACCCAGAAAATTCCAGTGTGGTAGAAAAACAGCAGCTCAGGCTCTCCTGGAATCTTACTTTTCTCTCCAGTTTGAGAGGTAGCAGAATTGAACACCCACATGAGGCAACCTGCCCATGTCTTGCTACAGTCCAGCCTCTGAACACCTGCAGAGGGCAGAGGTGTTGCTGCTGGAGCGGGCTGGGCCTGCTTCCCTGGGCTCTTACACTGGGCACTTTCCTGGGAGTCTGTGGCCTTTCTTTGACTGACAGACACACCCAGAGCAGGTTGAAGAAGGGCTTAGTAGGCTGATTGTTTTTGAGAATGTTTTTCCAATTTATATATATTGTAATGTGTTTTTGTGTCGTGAATCATTCCTTTGAAGTCATACCAGTGTTCTCTTTTGTGTTGTTTTTTTATAGATGACCATAAGCTGGAATTTATATTATTTAACAAATCTATTTTGAACACATGTGTTTGTTTTGTCATCGAGCACACTGTTTAGTCTGAGAATCCACAATCACAAGCTGCTACATGGGGATAAAAGTTCCCTGGGGCTGGGAAATGCCTCCTACTGACTGACTGATTCATGTAGCCTATAAATGACGGTAGCAGTTTGACAGATGGTGGGTGTTGTTACCAGGCTCCCTCTGAGCTCCAGGTGCACTGACCAGAGCATGCGTGTCCCCTGTCACTCAGCAAGGCTCCAGTTGGTTCCAGGTAAGAAGGCAGTGGCTGACTCAGGGTGGCCCCACTGTCGGGGAAAGGCGGATTCCCTACTGCAGAACTTGTGTTATTTGCAAAAGAAAAATACAGGCAGTTTTCACAGAAACAGAATCATTTACAAATGCCTTCCAGAAAAATATGAGCTTTCTCCCTCTTTCTCTCTCTCCTCAGTAGAACACTTTCAAAACTTCATCAGGTCTCTCAAGCCTTAACTCACCTTTGCCAATCCCAGGATTTCGTGTACAACCATAAGCAAAATCTGAGTTCGGCTTCTCTATGCTTGTCTTTAACTGCAAGAATGAGATAATTCAAGAAGATGTGCAAATAGATGATAGTAATTTCCATGTTCGTGGGCCATCTCCCCACGCCCCTTTCTGTGGACTGCTATTGATTGGTTGATTTAGCACTGATCTCAGGTTGAATGAGATCCTTTAAGTGTCCTCTGGACCATGTATTGAAGAGATAATGGAAGAAACCAGAAGAAA
>JAJEJO010002395.1:24328-35813 GCA_020662805.1 Glaucomys volans | reverse complement strand
AAAGCAGTGTGTGGAGCTCAGTGGTCCAAGGAAGTAGCTACATGGAGTATCTAAACTTTAATTTAGGTGATACATAAAGCGGTTGGAACTCCTGCCTATGGAAGGGGCTCAACAATCCTTATCACTGAGTCTGACATTTGCACCACTATGGGCCGAAGCTAAGTTTGAGCTAGTTGTGTTAAAAGCTTCCAGATGGGTTCTCCTTTAGTAGAAGTAACTTAGTCCAAGTGTTATTAAATATTAGTAGTAAAAAATTTGGTAGAAGTAAATTAGTCCAAGCTAATTTAGCATAGATGCAGCCTGTCCCTACCCCAATCCCACCTCTAAGTTTGCTATTTTCAGAGATTCCAGCAAGTGTTCTTGCCAAAGCTGCTCTCTTAGAATTCTTCTCCACAGGAGTCAGGTGCAGTGGTGCACGCCTGTAATCCCAGCACTTGGGAGGCTGAGTCAGGAGGATAGGGAGTTCAAAGCCAGCCTCAGCAACTTAGCGAGGCCCTAAACAACTCGGTGAGACCTTGTCTCTAAATAAAATACAAAATAGGGCTGGGGATGTGGCTCAGTGGCCAAGTGTCCCTGAGTTCAATCCCTGGTTCCAAAAAAAACAAAAAAAAAAGAATTCCACACGGAAGCCTAGGTGGCCACTATCAATCAACTACTGCCAATACTTGAGATGAAATCTCAAGTGCCATCATTGCTGGTCTTGGTTCTGAAGAGCACCATCAAGTTACCCCAACACACAAGAGTTCATTATAAGTAGGTTGCCCTAAGACTTATTATTTAAGTTGGGTATAGTTGAGCATGCCTATAGTTCCAGTGATCTGGGAAGTTGACACAGGAGGAGCCTAGGTTCTATACCAGTCTCAGCAACTGAGCAAGATCCTCAGCAACATAGTGAGAACTTGTCTCAAAAATATAAAGATCAGGGGCTGGGGATATAGCTCAGTTCATAGAGTGCTTGCCTGTCAAGCACAAGGCCCTGGGTTCAATCCCCAGCACTGCACAATAAATAAATAAATAAATAAATAAATAAATAAATAAGTAAGTAAATAAGTAAATAATAAAATAAATATATATGTATAAAGATCAGTTGCCTTAAAAATAAATAGTAAGCCAGTGCAGTGGTACACACCTATAATCTGTGACTCAGGAGACTGAGGCTGGAGGACTGCAAGTTCAAGGCCAGCCTGGGCAACTTAGCAAGACCTTGTCTCAAAATAAAAGTAAGGAAGGGAGGGGGAATGGGAATGGGAAAGACAGTAGAATGAATAGGACAAAACTTTCCTATGCTCATATATGGATACATGACCAGTGTAACTCCACTCATGTACAACCACGAGAAAGGGAAGTTATGATACTCCATGTATATATACTATGTCCAAATACATTCTACTGTCATGTATAACTAAAATGAACAAATAAAAAATAAAATAAAAAGTAAGGGACTGGGGGTATAGCTCAGAGGTAAGCACCCCTGGACTCAATCCCTGGTACCAAAAAAAAAAAAAAAAATTGGACCAGGACAAAGGTGAACCATTGTTCCAGGCAGAACATGAATGAATGGTGGTCACCTGCTTATATGATAATGCAAATTTATCCATAACAATTTTTAATATTTAGATTATATTTTACAGTTTTCAAAGTATTTGCACACGCAGAATCTCAACAGATAGCCTACCAAGGTCAGAACCAAGGAGTCTGGTCTATACAAGATACTTCCTATCACTGGGCAAATCCACTAATGAAATCCAAGTACAAAGGTTCAAACGATCAAAAGGCTTTAGATGCTCGTTGATACCATCATGCTGGGGTAGCTATGTGAATTACTCATTTCATCTGGGGATATTTCCGTACAGATAGCCAGTGATCAGGCTGTTGGGTCAGAGCTCTCCAGGAATGGAGGAACAGATTCTAGGGGCCTTTGGTTCTTTATACTTGTAACCCATGCAAACCACTTCCTTTTCTCAGCACTGGGAAAACCAGGTAGAAACAATCAAACATGGAAGATGCAGTCTTCTTGGGACATGCCCACGCAGCTGGGGAAGTACTCTGGCTATGATGATGAGAATGGGAAATTATTTTTCTACCTAAGACAGTGTATCCCAAACTGGGTTATATAGGTTCTAAAATGAAAGAAACAGGAAAAATGAAAATATCAGAATCCATCACCCCAGTAACATTTGCTACTGTGAAACACATTTTCTGTAGTATGTGAAGTGTCCTGGGTCATGGCGTAAATTGTATGTCAGTTAGTGTTACTATGAATCTCCTGAATTCAGACTGGAAAAGCACCTGGCCTAATCGCAGCAAAACCTTGAAAAGTGTTCCTGCTCTTATTGAAAGTCAGTCACCACGTAGAGAAACCAGAACTAGCCTGCTGAAGGATGAGGCAGGTGGCCCAGTTGTTCCTGCCACTCTGGCTAAAACCTGTCCACTGCCAGCCAGACACATGATGGAGATCATCCAGGACCAGGTATCCCAGCTAACTCACCAGTGACTCTGACCATGACCAGTGAACCCAGGTTACACCAGATTCTTCCCTGGTTAGTCAGTCAAAATTGTTGACCCCCAGAATTACAAGCTAATTAGTGGTTGCTGTGGGAAGCCACTAACCTTTGGAGTAGATTTGTAGGCAGCAATAGAGACTTGATTCAGTTCCCCGCTCCCAATCGTGAAAGGAATCAAGCCAAAGTTGAATGACAGAAAAATGCTACTAGTACAACTTTAAGGGAGCCAGGAGACCTACAAGCACTGAGCTCAGTACTCCATGTCACCAGCATTGGGGAGTGGAGGAGCGAAGGGAGAGAAGGGTGGACTGGACACCACCAACCACAGAAACCACTGCCCCACTGCAACATTCAAGAGACTTGGGGATACTACTGGACCCCCACAGAGACAACTTAGTGGACACATGACATTTCTACCCAAAGGCACATGTCTTAGAAAAGAGGCTCACCCAGGTGCTACTGAGATGAACAGGTAAAGGAGGTTAGCTCAAAGGTTAAGATTGTTCTAAACCTGGATGTGTGTGTGTATGTGTGTGTGTGTGTGTGTGTGTGTGTGTGTGTGTTAGCAATTTGAAAATGTTTATATTTTTTTTGGAACCAGGGATTGAACTCAGGGACTCTTGGCCACTGAACCACATCCCCAGCCCTATTTTGTATTTTATTTAGAGACAGGGTCTCACTGAGTTGCTTAGGGCCTTGCTAAGTTGCTGAGGCTGGCTTTGAACTCGTGATCCTCCTGACTCAGCCTCCCGAGTCGCTTGGATTACAGACGTGCGCCACCACGCCCGGCTGATGCTCAACATTTTTATGACAAGGAGATTTATGCTGGGGTTAAAGTATGTTTCTCCCTGAAAATGATAGGAATTTATAGAAACACGATCTCTGGAGCAAGAAGGACAGAAGGACCTGTGTTTGAACTTCCCCTTATTAACTGTTGACCTCGAGCAAGTTTGCTCTCACTTGTTTTCAATCTAAGCTAAGGTTAGTAGTCAGACCACACAGGCTCACTACCAGATTTAAAATGAAGTAAGGTACATACCTGAGAAACAGAAAATCATTATTATTCCTGTGAAGGGAGAGAAGGGAATGGAAGCGAAGAGTGAAGAAACATATGGGGGGTAAGCTAAGAAAACTGAGTGCTCCTATTTCCAAAATATTCCTCCTGGCTTTTATGCTGAACAGGTGTGGGTGGGGAGGTGTGTGATGGAAACAGGTCAGTAAGTGCCACTTTTGTTTGTTTGTTTGTTTCTGTATTAGAGATTGAACCCAGGGCTGCTTTACGACTGAGCTACATCCCCAGTCCTTTTTATTTTATATTTTGAGGCAGGGTCTTGCTAAGTTGCTGAGTTTGGCCTCAAACTTGTGACCCTCTAGCCTTGGCCTCCTGAGTCACTAGAATTACAGGGGTGTACCACCATAGCCTGGCTTCGTCACTTCCTTTATAAAATTATACCAATGTGTGTGAACATTCTTGGCCCAGTCCAGGAGGGGACACTGAATATTCTCCCATCTCTAACCCATCCTATCATCGAACTCTCCCTCCAGCTCCCAAGGCAGAAAAGTGTCAATGCTGTCTATTGACAGGGAAAGAAGCAATTACTTCTGACCACAGAGGAGCTAAATTATAGTCACTCAGACTGTTTCTTAACTCTCTGTGTAGCATGAATCATGGCAGAAACTGGATGGCACAGACAAAAGGGTGGCAGAGGTGACGGATGAGCTTGGGTGCTGCATTCTGTCGGTTCCAGCAAAGCTGAAGTCCTGCTTCTGGCATCAGTGCCAAGAAGGCCAGCACTCGCCCTGACCTTCAGCCTCAGGAAGAGGTCAGGCTGTGGGCTGATGTGAAAACAAGGTCACTCCTGGGAAAACTTCTCCAGCTGTGTCGCAGTCACTCTTCTAGTCCCCTCTCCCATCCTCTGCCTGTACTCCTTGGCCAAACTCCAACCTGGTCCATTTTGTGAATTAATGATGGCTCTGGTCAAGGATGATGAAACTAATAATGATAATAGCAGCTGGTATTTCCTGAGCGCTAGCCACCATGCACTCTTCCTGGATCATCTCATGTAATCCTAACCATAATCCTGGACAGCGGGTACCAATAGTATAAGCGATCATTCATAGAAGCCATCTGCCAAAGCCTTGAAGCTGCCAAGCAGGAGACCAGGACGGAAAGCTGGAGAGATGGATTCTTAAGCCCCTCATGCTGCTTACTATTCTGCCTTACAATGGAGGCTGGGGATATGTCTTTGGACATAAGCTCCCATCACAGAGCTGAGGTTTTAGTTCTAGAACTGTGGTTTGCACTGTATCTGGGTGATCTTCACAAGGGGCTGGGAAAAACACCGTTACATCTTTGGAAGACGTGCGGTGCTGGGGATTGAACCCAGGGCCTCGTGCTTGCAAGGCAAGCACTCAAACAACTGAGCTATATCCCTAGCCCCCTGCAAAGCTTTTGTTTTTGCCAAGTTATAAGTCACAGGGTCATGAAAAGTCAGGCAGGTGAAGTGGCCCCTCCCTGTCGCTCAGCAATGGGCAGGACAGAAGGGCTCAGCCGGATGCACCAGGGCTTCTCCTCAGGCCTCCTGTCTCTTGCCAAAGGACAGGATTAGGCCATCTTACACAACTCAACTTTACCTTCCCACACAGGTCCTTCCTCGCTGAAGGGCCTTGGCAAGCCAGCTGCATTCATAGACACAGATGATAGGTGACATGACGGAAGCTCCATGTGAGGAGTCCAGCTGCCTTTCAACTGTGAGCTTATAAGTAACAACACCTTTATTTACATAAGAACCGGAGCTACTTCAAAGTCCCCAAGGTAAATATTGCTTAAGGAACTTTATGTTCCTGAGACAGGGATCAGATCTGGATGGGTAGGTCTAGCTCCGAGAGGTATATTTTAAAATTAGTGAAAGGCTAAAGTACCTTAGGGAGAAATTTTCCCTACCCTCAGGGAATAGGATTCAACAAGTCTAATTTCAGTTGTAACTCAGGTGCTAGTAATCTTCAGAAAATGCACTCTTTTAAGAAATACTATTTAAAATGTAACTGTTTAACCTTGTGACAAATCTCCATTCCACATTATATTTCTTTTGATCTTATCTTCCAAGCCCTAAAGGTAAGTTTCCTACAGGCCAGAACTGCATCCTGTGTATTGCTAAAAAGAAGACAGTAACTACTTGGGAAAAACCCTCAAATATCTACCAAACCAGAGTGGAACACTCCATGCACCCTTTGGGGACTCTCCACGATGTTTTTAGCTTCTAAGTTCATGAATCTCTCTGGGGAGGCTGGGATCCTCTCTCTAGGACTGGAATGGCTCTGTACCCAACCAAGACAATGGCACAGATGCCAACATCTGTTCCCGTCTGATCCAGTAATTAATGGAACCAGGCAGCCCGCCCAAACCGTGGGCTCATTTCTCAATTGCTCTGCTTCCAAGTCACTGGCCAAGTTCTAGTCCATTTCCCCAGGCTGGAATAGGCCAAGAAAACGGTCAAGTACATCAGAATGAAGAAGCCTTGACTTGCAGCCAAATCTCAGTGGAGGGTGGAAGGAGTTCTCTTCACTACTATTGCCCAGGCTCAAATCCAGTGTGGCAAAGCTGTGCCACTTCTACCTGCACCTTCTAAATTAGGAAAGAGGGCTGTCATCTGTGGAATTTTATAGGAGAGGAAACTAATTTTAAAAGAACATGTGCTAAATGTGTGCTTTTCCAGGGGCATGTCCAACAGGGCAGCTGACATCTCATTGAAGTGACCTTGAGACCCAAATTGGCAAAGTCAAGCTGAAAGTCTGAATGAAGCTCTGCAGTGGATAGGTACTGACTCCATGAAATGTGTAGAATTTTCTATTGTTGGTTGAAAAAAAATGCCCAATCCTCTTGTAATTGTAGGATAGAGGGAGAAAAGAACATATGAAAACATTCACCTGTGTCTGACAGAATTTCTCCCGAAAGGTCAGAAGAGATCAGCACTGATTTTCCTTCAGAAGGTTCCTGGGGGCCAGGGTTGGGTGGGGAGGACAAAAGTGGATGGGAGATGTTTCATTGTTCCTTTTAGTTAAGAAAAAACATGAATGAGTTGGACATGGTGGTACACACCTGTAACTCCTGGAAAGAGGTTGAGGCAGGAGGATCACGAGTTCACCACAGCTTCAACCACGTAACTGTAATACTCCCCAAAAGAAATAAAATTCTCAAATACCATCAGGAGGAAGAGATGACTCCTCCCTAACCTCTGTGGAGACAGCCCCACCGTAGTTCCTTCCCCTCCCTAATACAGGAAGGAGGGACTGCTCACCCTAATTTCTCCCCCTCCCTATAAATACTGGGAGGGAACTGGCACGGGATTCCCCTACACACTACTTTTAGGTGTTCAGGTGGTCATCGCTGGCCAGCAACAAAGGCTTCTTCTGGCTTTACATGAAGGGCTTGGATGATCTTGTTTCCATCAGGTATAACATAACCAGACCCTGCCTCAAAATAAAATTTAAAAGGTCTGGGATGTAGCTCAACAATAGAGTACTTGCCTACCATGTGTGAGGCGGTGGGTTTGATCCCCAGCACAACACACACACACACACACACACACACACACACACAAAGGGTGAATGTATTATCTAATCAAATATAATTAGAGGTTTAAAAATTAGTTTGGGGGCTGGCGCAGTGATCTGTAATCCCAGCACTTGAGAGGCTGAGGCAGGAGGATCGTGAGTTCAAAGCCAGCCTCAGCAACTTATCAAGGCCCTAAGCAACTCTAAATAAAATACAAAATAGGGCTGGGGATGTGACTCAGTGGTGGAGTGCCCCTAGGTTCAATCCCCAGTACCAAAAAAAAAAAAAAAAATTTAGTTTGGGGGCTTGGGTATAACTCAAAGGTATAGCATGTCCTTAGCATGTGACAGGCCCTGGGTTCATCTCCAGAACCAAAAATTGAAGTTTTCAGACATTGATTTAGCATTTACTTAACATCTGGAGGGCACTAAAGTAGATGTTAGCCTTGAGTTGGGCAGGAAAGCTGGGTGACACTGACCTGTAATCCTAGCTACTTGGGAGGCTGAGGCAGGAAGATCACAAGTTTAAGTTTGAGATCAGCCTCCTCAACTTAGCAAGACTCTTGTCTCTAAATAAATAATAAACAAATAGGAATGGGGATGTAGCTCTGTGGGAGAGCATCCCTAGGTTCAATTTCAAGTGGGGGAGGGAGGAGTAGAGACCAATAATTAAATCATTTCAGTGCAGGGACAAAGGCAGCGATAAGAGTGCAAAGAGGCCATCCCTTGATGGGATGGAAAAGCGGAGAACCAGGTTAAGATTTCTTCAGAAGTATTTTCTCCGTCTTAAAAGACTAAGACCGAGACCAAATACCATGTACCCATGCCTGCAGCCCTTCTAGAAGGCTGAACTGGGATGTGAGTCAGGCCACAGAAACACAAGTACACAGAGCGTTGAAAGGGAAAGGGCACCGTGATCTAAATGATTCTGTCCCACTCCCTCAGAGGTGGGAAGAGAGCAAAGCACAGGAAAGGGCTTGAAAATGCCCATGCTATATTCTGCCTCCTTTCCTCCCCACGCTCCTCTGCATCCACCCAAACACACCACAGAATCCCACTGTGTAAGTTTGGTACAGGGTACGACCAAGGAGCTGACACGTGTGAAGTGCTTGGGAGAGCGCCCGGCACAAAGTGCTTTATAAATGTTAAAGTCAAATCAAGCCCTGGAAACGCAAAGCTCTGCAAATATCTCCCCAGATAACTCTCAACGTCCCCGGGAAACAAGGCCCGCTGGAACTTGGATCTTCTTCCTAATACCACGTTACTGAGATATTGAACGTATCAGAAGCGGAGATGAGAACCGACCTTAAAGGGCAGAGCCTGCCCCGCCAGAGACCCGAATAGCAAGCCCTCTGTGCTTGGGTTTGCCCAACACCAAAAGTACACTAATACTTGGGCTTCCTTCAATTCCTTGACCCGGGCGATCGGTAGGGAGAATTGAGAACGACCTTAGGTTATTGCGCAAAACAACCGGGGCGCGGTGAGCAGGTGGCCTCAGTGCGCTCGCCGCGCGGTTACCTAGGCTCAGACAGGTGCCCGTGGGCGCGCGGTGCCCTCGGTCCGCGTTGCCCGCGGCGGGCACCAGGGCCCAGAGATTCCCGGGCCAGTGCCTCGGTGCGGCCTCCCATAGCGCGCAGTGCCCAGCCTGGTCCCGAGGTCGCCCACCCCGCCTCCCTGCGCGCAGTGCCGGGTGCCCACGCTGCGGCGGGGCGCGCAGCTCTAAGCCGCCTGGGAAAGGGGCTTCCTGGAGGCGGAGCCCGCGCCGCCAGCCCGCCTCTGCTCACCAGTTCCCGGAGCCCACGATGCACACTTTCAGGGGTGTCGCTGCCATGACCAGGCCGGTTTGCAGCAGCCCAGACCGTGCCTCCCCGGCCGGCTGCGCGCCTCCACCCGCTCAGCCTAGCCCGCAGCGGATCGCGGCGACCCGCCCTGCCTGCCTCTCCGCCAATGGCCACGGCCACCCCTGCCGGAGCGCCGGGGGCCACAGATGACAGCCGGGGAAGACCCGCCCCGCCACTCCCAACAACCACTGCGCACGCCTGGCCCTGGCCTCCCAACCCTGCTCCGGTGCAGGCGCACCCCTGCCCGAGGCATGTCGGGACATGTAGTCCACACCACCGGCCACTGCGTGCCCCAGTACTGCCGCCCCCGCCGCGCCACGTGCAGGGCTGGGTCTCGGCACAGAGACTTGCGTGCCCAGCTCTGGGGGCTGCACTGCATCCTCCCGGGTAGAACTGGCCTGACTCAGCTCGCAGCTCTGCCGCCTGCACGCTCCTTCCTACCTACTTGAGAACAGCTGCCACTCTGAGACTTGGACTCCAGAGAAGGTCCTAGGTTGACTCTAAGGTCAACCGGGGTGGACCAGCATTCGGAGTGCTCACCTTTACCTCACTTGTGTACACAGTGAACAACAAGGCGCCTCCGAACTTCTCAGCGAACTTGGATTACCTGGGGCCCTAGGCCCTTTGCTAGCTGGGTGGGGGTGGGAGAGAGTCCTCACCCACTTTTGGGGCAGGACTCACCACCTCATTGCTTTACCAGGGCCCGACTAGTTCTTGTTTGTGATGAGACCACAAGATCGCACTTCTCTCCTTCCTGACAAATAGAACGTTATTTAATCCGACCATCAGTCTCCCCAGGCAGTGTGCTAAACACTGTCAAAGGAGGACAAAGTGGTTTAAACCAGAGGTTCTTAAACCAGAGGTTATTTGCAGCATGTAAATCACAAGAGCTTTAACAAATCCCCTCGCCCAGGCACCATCCCAGACTGATTAGGTGGGATGTGGGCTTTCAAAAAAAAAAAAAAAAAAGAGGGGGGGGGGCAATCCGGGATTGAACCTAGGGGTGCTTTACCACACAACCATATCCCCAGTCCTCCACCCACCCACCCTCCTGGCCGTTTTTATGTTTTATTTTGAGACAGGGTCTATGCTAAATGACTGAGGCTGGCTTTGAATTTGCGATCCTCCTCCTCAGCCACCTGAGTTGCTGGAATTACAGGCGTGCGCTATCGTGCCTGACCAAGTTTTTTTTTTTTTTTTTTTTTGGTACTGGGGATTGACCGCCTGGGACCGGCACAGCGGCGCCAGGTCTGGCTTAGGGCCTTGCTAAGTTGCTGAGGCTGGCTTTGAACTCCCGATCCTCCTGCCTCAACCTCCCAAATGCTGGGATTACAGGTGTGCGCCACCGCACCCGGCTCTGCCCAAGTTTTTTTATAGTTCAAAAGGAGATTGAAAACAGCAGCTAAGCCGGGCGTGGTGGCGCACGCCTGTAATCCAAGCGATTTGGGAGGCTGAGTCAGGAGGATCTCGAGTTCAAAGCCAGCCTCAGCAACTTAGCGAGGCCCTAAGCAACTCAGTGAGACCCTGTCTCTAAATAAAATACAAAATGGGGCTGGGGATGTGGCTCAGTGGCCGAGTGTGTCCCTGAGTTCAATTCCTGATTCCACACACACACACACAAAAAAAAAAAAAAAAAAAAAAAAGGAAGAAAACAGCAGCTAAGATTGAGAACCTGAGAGCAAAAGTATTAGTGGACCCCGCCTAAAGAAACAAATATTGCAGAACCTAGAAAAATACTAAACGTACTAGTGTGAAGTGCAAAGGATTCACCGTTATTTTTGTTTTCATCTCTTCATTGCATGAAAGAATTCCTTGGCTGGGTGCTGTCTCTGTGACTCACTAAGGAGGCTGAGGCAGGAGGACCGCAAGTTCAAGGCATGCCTTGGCAACTTAAAGAAGACCTTGTCTCAAAGTAAAAAATAAAAAGGGCTGGGGATGTAGCTCTGTGGTAGAGTGCCCCTAAATTCAATCTGTAGTACAAAAAAGGAAGAAAAAAGGGAAGGAAAAACTCCCACAACTCCCTTGTGTTGTTTATGCTGTTTGCTTCAGGAAATAAACAGGGGCAGGTGAGATAGAGCAGTCTGTCCACTTTCTCTCCGATGGTTTGTTTCCAAACATTTGCACTAATGCAAAGAGACACATAGGGATGGTAGGAGAGATGGACTAGTTAAGCTTTATTCCTTTTGCATTTGTGTTACAAAATGCATTTGTCAGATTAATGAAGTCATGCATTTGGGTAGTATACTTGTGTTGCAAAGATTAATGCCCAATTGTTTATTTTTAACCTTTGCCTACAAGTTTTATACCTCATATGGAAACTTGTGCTCACAAAAGTTACAACTATACCTGCATGATAATGAGCAACCTGGTAACTCTGTGAACACATCCTGCCCAGCATAGAGGAACAATGTTTACTGATCACCTGGTATGTGCAACACTTTGTGCCAGAATAGATATAGTAGGTCATCATTTGTTTTATAGACTGGGAGTGTAGGGCTGGGAGTGTAGCTCAGTGGCAGAGGGCTCCTGGTTTAATACCCTGTACCACCAAAAATAAAAGTAGTTACAGCTGGGCATGGTGGTGCA
>JAJEJO010002395.1:1386-15232 GCA_020662805.1 Glaucomys volans | reverse complement strand
TGGTGGTGCTGGGGATTGAACCCAGGGCCTTGTGCTTACAAGGCAAACACTTTACCAACTGAGGTATATCCCCAGCCCCAAGTCTTTCGAATCTTCTCCCAGCAATCATAACATATCTCTATTTGTTTATTCATTTAAGGAATATTTGTGCTGAATCTGGGGCATGGACAAAAAATTGAGGAAACCCACATTTCTGTAGTAGTGAA
The DNA here is from genome assembly GCA_020662805.1 of Glaucomys volans. NCBI lineage: Eukaryota > Metazoa > Chordata > Mammalia > Rodentia > Sciuridae > Glaucomys > Glaucomys volans. The sequence continues at coordinate 15,026 of JAJEJO010002395.1, read as the reverse complement.
GGCTGTAATGGAGTGATGTGGAGGCACTGGGGCCAGCCCAGCCTGAGAGCTCGCCTGTCCTTTTATGGGAATGGGGAAGGTTATAGGGATGTGGAGGAGAGATTCTATTCCTTTCCACTCAGCAGATAGAAAGTTTCTTCCTACCTGCTGTCCACCGCCCAATCGAATCTACCCAGTATGTATGAAGGGATTCATTTGCTTTGGTATAACCTTTGATTTCTATTGGAAATAGAAATTGGTACTGGGGATTTAACCCCATTTAACCCCTGAGCTATATCCGCAGCCCTTTGATTTTTTATTTTGTGACAGGATGTTATGGTTTAGATGTGGTGTCCCTCTAAAGCCCACGTGGGAGACATTGCAAGAAGTTTTGGAGGAGGAATGATTGGGTCATAGTTTTAGCCTAATCAGCGAATGGGTCCTTGATGGGATCAACTGGGTGGTAACTGGAGGCAGGTGGGGTGTAGCTGGAGGAAGTGGTTCATTGGGGGTGTGGCTATGGGGTATATAATTGTATCTGGTGAGTAGAGTCTCTCTCTGCTTTCTGATCATCATGTGAGCCACTTTTCTCCACCACACTCATCTGCCATGATGTTCTGCCTCACCTCAAGCCCCAAGGCATGGAACTAGCCTTCTAGGAACTAAGACCTCTGAAACTGTGAGCCCTCAAATACAATTTCCCTTCTCTATAGTTGTCCGGGTCAGGTCCTTTAGTCTCAGCAGTGTAAAAGCTGACTAAAACACAGGGACTTGCTAAGTTATTGAGGGTCTTGCTAAACTGCTGAGGCTGACCTGGAACTTGTGATCATCCTGCTTTAGCCTCCTGAGTTGCTGGGATGACAGGCATGCACCACTGCAGCCAGCCTGGTATAACATCTGAAATGCCAACACACCCAAGAAAATGAAAGCTTACCAATCATTCATAGCTAGGTCTCAATTACCTTAACCAGATAGCCACTTAAGCTTTACCACATGGTAAGATGTTAAAAGGTAAGAATCAAGATCTCTTGATTCAAGGTCAGTGTATGACAACGCTGGATGCATTTGCTAGATTGGCAATGGGGAGCTGTGTCATTCAGGTCTAAGTTCAGTGGTCTCCCAGCACCAATCACAAGGTTAGGTTTAGAGCCCCAAGAGGCAAGCTGTTTCTGAGCTCAGGTCTCTGGTTGGTGCACAACTAAGTAAGCAGGGCTGTGAATTCCTTCTGTGAAGGGCACTTTACTCCTCACTGTTCTACCACTGACTCTGAGAAGCTTGGATCCAAGCAGGTCTGGGAGGGGTTTTGTAAGGTACTGATGGGCCCAGGACAGGACCCAACAGACAGGATTCTCTGAAGATGGTGGAAGCGCAGCATCCACGAGTGAGCTATGTCATTAACATAGACCGGGTTTGTGACCTTCCGCAATGTCAGAATTTATTAAGTAACAATAAATTCACAGGCTTGCTGGGCATGGTGGCACACACCTGTAGTTCCAGCACTTGGGAGGCTGAGGCAGGAGGATCATGAGTTCAAAGCCAGCCTCAGTAACTTAGCGAGGCCCTGAGGAACTCAGCGAGACCCTGTCTCTAAATAAAATACAAAGAAGGGCTGGGGATGTGGCTCAGTGGTGGAGTGCCCTGGGTTCAATCCCCAGCACCAAAAAAAAAAAAAAAAAATTCACAGGCTACACCACTTTTGTGTGGCAGTTCACTGAGTACTTGTGGGTCACCTGGTAGTCATAAGCCAGACCATCACAAGTTCTTTTATTCCTATCTTAATTTCTAATGTCTAGAACACCCAAGTCACACATATACTTCACACAATGATATAGAAATAGGTGACAGAAAGGCTAAGAAAGGGTTAAGGCAGCCACAGGGGTTCAGGGGGGTGAATTGAGAGCAAAGGTAGAGAGCAGATATGGATGGGAGTGTCACTGTAAGTGGTCAGATAAGATTATGAACCTGTTCAGGGAGCAGAACTGTTAAGGCAAAGGAACTTATTCCAGGCCAAGGTCTGGATGGATGGCAGTTTCACAGTGTCAGCTTGGAGTGTTAACTTGTGATATCAGCTTGAAGAAGCAGCTGTGTAAGGTTGTCATGGGCAGGAGAAACTGCACTCTGCTAAAGCCCAAGGACAGAGATTCAGAGGTTCATCGCTGTGGTGATTTTCCTGGGCAAGGCTTGTGATAAGTGAACAGGCGATGTGGTCAGAGTGCTGCCGTGCCCAGTCTCTGTATGCTCTTCCTTTCATTGGCCTCCAATGAGAGGGTTTCCTCATTTGGTGATCTGGTATATTTGATAAACTCATGGGCCTGATTTTTCTGATATGAGTTTGATATGCCCATTCATCCTTGTCTTCTTTTTTTTTTCTTTTTTTGGAAGCAGGGATTGAACTTGGGGCACTTGGCCACTGAGCCACATTCCCAGCCCTATTTTGTATTTTATTTAGAGACAGGGTCTCACTGAGTTGCTAAGGGCCTCGCTAAGTTGCTGAGGCTGGCTTTGAACTCGCGATTCTCCTGACTCAGCCTCCAGAGCTGCTGGGATTACAGGCGTGCACCACCACACCTGGCTACATCTCTGTCTTCTGATTAGTTAGATCACTTCACAGGTGGTCATTTTTATTGGCATGATTAATTTATCAATGTGTGCCTTGCAGGTTGCCAGGCAGATGGTGAGGTTCTTTCTTTTTACCCAGGGGTACTTTACCACTGACCCACATCTTCAGACCTTTTTATTTTGTAGTTTGAGACAGGGTCTCACCAAGTTGCTGAGGCAGAGGGTGGCCTTGAATGTGCCATGTCCTGTCTCCCAAGAGTTGCTGGAATTACAGAGTGAGCCCCTGCACCTGGCTCAGGTGGTGGTCATTTGCTCGTATAAACAAGGTGTAGTGTCATTCCACCTCAGTAGTTAGATTCAAAACGCAGTAGCTATGGCAAACTGCTTTACAAAATGGAGTAACACAGGTTTAGGCACAACCTGAAAACTGCTATTCTATACAACAAAGAGTAACTCAGCGCTCTCCACGGAGCAGGATTATTGTGTTCTTTTGTTTTGCATTTCTACTCCAGACTGTGCAGTGGGGAGGTGATGTTCCAGCAGTCTGGGGGGTGGTGCATTCCTGAGTTGGGCAGAGTACTCACGGGAGGGGGAAGGAGGCCTCTGACTGTGAGAAGGTTCTGGAAGGGGAAGTTGACCTGTTTGGAAGAGGAATGTAGACTTTGATGTTTTATCCAGCATACACACTTGCTTCTGAAAATCCCTGGAGTGTTCTTGTCTTCCTTCATGTAGTAACAGCTAAGTGGAAGTGATTGCTGTAAAGAAGGTAAGTTTAGGTGAATCAAAAGCAATTCCACCCAGTCCTTTCAGATGGGCTCATTCATTAAGACCCTTACTCTATGTGCTTCCTCTCAGATGCCCTGCTCTGCTTTGGGTCCTTGTTCTCTTCTTCCTCTTCAACATTTCCTCTCATGAACCTCCCCATGCTGCCCAGGGACCCACCTTTGTAGACATCGTCCAGCTGGACTCTTCCTCTATTAGCCAAGGGCCCAGGTCCTTCAACTCCACTGCCCATTAAGCTTCAGAAACTTGTGCAAAATGTGAACTGGACGATGATGGAGATCCCGATACATAAAGAGCTCTCGTAGATCAGTAGAGAGAAAGTGGAATACCCTAGCAGAAAAATGGGCACAGGGTCATAAAGACAGTTTGTACCAGTAAAAAACTCGAACAACCAACATATACATAACAATGCCAGTGTCAGAAGCAATTTGAATACAGCAAGAGGAAACAACACTAAGATTTGATTTCTTTCTAGAAGCTTGCACACAAGTTAAAAGCATATGCTAATATCCAGCATGGATGAAGATGGGGGAAGGGGACTCTGTCCTACTTTGTCCATGGAAACATAAAAGTGGCATAATTTGCCAGATGCAGTGGCACACGCCTATAATCCCAGTGCCTCGGGAGGCTGAGGCAGGAGGATCACGAGTTCAAAGCCAGCCTCAGCAACTTATGGAGACCCTGTCTCTAAAATATTTTTAAAAGAGCTGGGGATGTGACTCAGTGGCAAAGCATCCCAGGGTTCAATCGCTTGTACCAAAAAAATAAATTAAAAAATGGCAAAATTTGCTGGGGATGTAGCTCAGTGATAAAGCACTGGCCTAGCATGCGTGAGGCCCTGGGTTCCATCCCAGCACTGAGGAATCAAAAAAAGAAGCATAATTTTCTAAGAAAACAAATTGCCTTTTCTTCTGCTTCTACTGAAATATCTTAACTCCATATCCAAGAAGGATAGTAGTATATTATACATATATTTCATAAACATAATTATGGACATAAATACTAAATAAGGGTGCTGGGGATGAAGCTTAGTGCTAAAGCAATTGCCCAGCATGCATGAGACCATTCCCATCACCACTAAATAAATAAATAAATAAATAAATAAATAAATACAAAGTTTAAAAGTTAGGAGCACCCTAGATGTTGCATAATGGGGAGATGATAGCCATTTCTTGTGGCAGGGTCTGGGGAAGAAGAAGCAGGGACCATGACCAGCTGTGAGGGTGGCAGAAAGCCCCTGCAACAGCCTAAGAAGCAGGCCAAGGAGCTGCGTAAGAAAGATAAGGCTTTCTAGCAGAAACAGAGGGAGGAACGTAGAGCAAGACTGGGGAAGAGGCCCCTGGCCACAGGTGGAATGAAGAAATCCTGGGAGGAAGGAAGACCTTCCTTGTGCTGGGGGCAGTGGTGACTAGCAGTGACTCGTGAATTCATTCCTATTTAGATTTTTTTTTTTTTTGGTGTGTGTGGGGGGAATGCTGGGAAACAAACCCAGGCCTCGCCCATGCTAGGCGAGCTCTTGACCACTGAGCCACACCCCCAGCCCTTCCATTCCTACTTAAACATCTGGATTCTCTGCCATTGCATTTTTTGCCACTTGTAACTCCCATAAAGCATTTTCTTGAAGTTTGCTGTCCATTTAGGAATAAACTTATGGAGCCAGCGGGGTGGCATACGCCTGTAATCCCAGCTACTCAGAAGACTGAAGTAGGAGGATCCCAAGTTAAAAGCCAGCCTGGGCAACATAGAGAGATCCTGCCTCAAAGTAAAAAGAATAAAAAGGGCTGGGAGTGTAGCTTAATGGTAGAGCACCCCTCCGTGCAATCTCCAGTACCAAAAAAAACCAAAAACAACTTTTGAGGGGCTGGGTGGTTTAGCTACTGGTAGGGCATGTGCTTAGCAGAATCCTGGGTTTACTCTCCAGCAATAAACAACAAAAAGTATCAACTTTGGTTAAAAAAAAAATTTAATAGGTATGTTATATAGTTTCATACTCCATAGCTATTAAAATTATATCATGGAGAATAATTGATATTAAAATAATCAAAAACTTGACTCAAAATAAATTTTTAAAATAATTAAAAAGCAAAGTTTACACACGCACACGCACAGCTGAAAAATTGAACATAGAAATATTAAAAATGTGTCAAAATCCAGATGACTGTTTTTTCCCAGTGCTAGGGAAGATTTTCCTTTTTTTACCTGCTTCTCAATTTTATCTAATGAATATGTATTATTCCTATAACAAAAGAACAATAAAATATTTCAAACCAACTAGGATTCCAGTTCTGCTTGGTTCACCTTATGCAGAGAACTGAGGCAGAATTTGAAGGTAATTATGTGTAAACGGGGATACAGGAATTATATATTCTCCATTCAAAAATTATTTGCAGGGCCAGGGGTATAGCTTTGTGGTAGTGTGCTTGCCTAGTATGCAAAGGTCCTGGACTTGATCAACACACACACGCACACACACTCAAACACACACTCAAATACACACACTCACACTCAAACTCATACACATCATTTTCATTTGAAGAGGGATCTAAGCCTTCCCACAAAGGAGAGAACAAGGATATTGTCTTTTTTTTTTTTCTGGTTTCATAAAATACAGTATCACTATTCCCAAAGAACAGAAGATATAGAACCATTTTTTATACAAAGCAGCAACAAATGTATTATCTATTTTCTAGTTTCATAAGATACAGAATCACTATTCCCAAAAAGTGGTGGGAATGGTAGGAATTGCTGTGGTTTGAGGGAAAAGGGGAGATAAAGAAGTGTCTGAACAAGTGCCCACTTCTGAGGTAGGTAGGTAGGTAGATAGATAGATAAACAGATAGATCGATAGATAGAAACACACTAGGGATTGAACCCAGGGGTGCTTTACCACTGAGCTATATCCCCCCCTTTAAAAAAAATTCTTAGCTGGGGATATAGCTTAGTTGGTAGAGTGACTGCCTTGCAAGCACAAGGCCCTGGGTTCAATCCCCAGCACCACACACACACACACAAAAAATTAAATTGTAGATGGACACATAACCTGTTTTATTTATTTTTATGTGGAGCTGAGGACCAACCAGTGCCTCACACGTGCTAGGCAAGTGCTCTACCACTGAGCTGCAGCCCCAGCCCCTCGCCAGTCCTTTTTATTTTGAGACAGGGTCTCATTAACTTGCTGAGGATCTTGCTAAGTTGCTGAGACTGCCTTAAACTGACGATTTTCCTATCTGAGCCTCCCACCAAGTTGCTGAGAGAATGTTATTAGGATTGAACAAAGATAAGGATACAACTGTTCAGGATTGGTGAGGATTTTTATTTTTTTTTGTTTTTGTTTTCTGGGTTTTTTGGTACTGGGGATTGAACCTAGGAGTGCTATATCACTGAATGAACTATACCCCCCAGCCCTTTTCATTCTTTATTCTGAGACAGGGTCTCACTAACTTGCTGAGGGTCTTGCTAAATTGCTGAGACTGGCCTTGAACTTGAAATTCTCCTGCTTTGGCTGAGTCCCTGGAATTACAGGTGTGTGCCACCACTCCCAGTCTGGTGACAATTCAAAGTATCTTAGGGTACTAACTGTTGATGGTTTCTCCTGAGGAATGGATGGGCGTTGGTCAGTGTGGCTGCTTTGGACGTGGCAGACTGTTGGCAGGCCAAAGTACTCTTACCACTGAGTCTGCAGAAGGAGGCTAAGTGTCAAAATGAAATGCAGTTTTGTTCAAGACTATTCCTGACATTTGTTAAAGATGGTAAAGTTAACTATATCCAAGGAAATGCACATAGTAAGTAAAGGGATCCCTGCAATGGGGTTTTATAGTGGTGGAAAGATTGAACTTGAGTCTGACTCCAACAAGGACAGATTCATAACCTGGGAGTAGGGTGGAGGCTACTGAGTGGAAAATTACCCCAAGGAAACATTGAAAATACAGGGTTTCTGGCTAATCTGATTTGATAGGATTATTGTTGAAGGCAAGCCAGGTAATAAGGTAAAGTCTGATGACAAAGAAGGCTGCATATCAGGAGTGTGGATTTTCCTAAACTGCCTTAGCAGGATGCTTGCTCGAATGGGATTCTACAAGGAGAAAGGACACCCAAGGTCCCACCTCAGCAAGAAGAGGACTCAGAGTATTATAGCAACAGAAAACAGATTAAAATGTTGTGTTCATGCCGGGCGCGGTGGCGCACGCCTGTAATTCCAGCACTTGGGAGGCTGAGACAGGAGGATCGCGAGTTCAAAGCCAGCCTCAGCAACTTAGCGAGGCCCTAAGCAACTCAGTGAGACCCTGCCTCTAAATAAAATACAAAATAGGGCTGGGGATGTGGCTCAGTGGTGGAGTGCCCCTGGGTTCAATCCCCAGTACCAAAAATAAATAAATAAATAAATAAATAATAAAATGTTTTGTTCCCCAGGGAGATTCTCCAGCGCCATCGGGAAAGTCAGCCTCACCCCAATCCCAAATCCCCTCCCTATAACCCACCCCAATCCCAAATCCTCTCCCTATAGCCCCTCCCAATCCCATTCCCTCCCTGTAGCCCCACTCTAATCCCTTCCCGAGCCTATAAAAGTTGGCAACAAAAGAATGTGCGATTTCCCGGCACACCGCTTTTAGGTGTAAGGGCGATCGTAGCTGGCCAGCTAAAATAAAGGCTTCTTTTGGCTTTACGTGATCGGCTTGGACGATTTTATTTTCTTTGGGTACAACAAGAGGAGGCTGGCTGAAGTTTTGGTCAAGGAAGAGAGGCCTTCCTTGCCTAGTGACAAGGAAGGCCTAGTGACAGGGGCAGGAAAAACTTGCTCTGGAGAGATCCATGTAGGTCATAAACTTCCAGCTCCTCATAAAACCCTTGTGTTGGCACTGGTATGAGGTTTGGAAGAAAAGACAAAATGGTGAAGACAGTGTTTATGAAGTTTGTCTTTTCTTTTTTTTTTTTTTTTTTTTGGTACTGGGGATTGAACCCAGGGGCACTCCACCACTGAGCCACATCCCCAGCCCGATTTTGTATTTTATTTAGAGACAGGGTCTCACTGAGTTACTTAGGGCCTCACTAAGTTGCTGAGGCTGGCTTTGAACTCGAGATCCTCCTGACTCAGCCTCCCAAATCGCTTGGATTACAGGCCTGCGCCACCATGCCTGGCTAAAGTTTGTCTTTTCTTTTGGTACTGGGGACTGAACCCAGTGGCATATAACAACTGAGCCACATCCCCAACCTTTTTTTTTTTTTTATTATATAGTCAGAGTCTTGCTGAGCTTCTTAGGGCCTCACTAAGTTGCTGAGGCTAGCTTTGAACTTACAATCCTCCTGCCTCAGCCTCCCTAGCTGCTGAGATTACAGGCATGGGCCACCGTGCCCAGCTGATTATAGAGTTTTGAGTCTGATAATGTTGCTAAGATGGTTGCTAAAACATTGAACTACCTTTTTGGTGAGTCTTTGAGAGTCATTTTCCACCTGGAGAAGCACATGAAGAACTCTTTCGAGAATGGACATTCCATTTAAAAAGCCATCCGATCTAGTGAAATGGTACATTAGAAATTGATGCCTCTGGGAAAACCATGGATGAAGAAATGATGTTAAAACAAAAAGAAAAATTGCTTAGGAAGAGATCAGCCGAAAAAGGAATTGATTATAATCGTTCTTTTACAGAAAAAGGGGGAAAGAAGAAAAAAATCTCAAACACTGATTTTCAGAAATCTGTAAATAGCCAGGTTCCCCTGAGAAGAAGAAAAAAAGAGGTTTCAGGTCTTCCTGTCAGTCTTGAAGAGATGATGAACAGCCAGGTCCTCACACCAGCTCGTGGGAGATGAAGCACATCATGTTTGGGGAGATGAAAATCGGAAGCGACATGAATGATGACGATAAAGATAATGAAATGTTTCTCAGGTAGCCCTCATCTTGTGTAAAAAAAACAAAAGACTCAAACACCTCCAGATTCACAGGGGAAAAAAATAAAGAAAAAGCAATCAGTGATTCTGAATGGATTATGTACAATATTTCTTTTGAAAACTGTGATGATTTTGATATGGAGGCTTATTCTTTATATTTTACTGGGTACAATGAAATGCAATCTCTGACAAGATATTTCAGAGGAAAAACCATTGACTTGGTTCAAGTCAATAAGGAAAGCAATCAGTTACACTGGCTTGCCAGCCCTCGCGCTCACAGGGTACACAGGGGCTTGCAGCCGGCAGGCTCACAGGCCTCCGTGTCCTGCTAACCTTTCCTTACCTTTGCAGATTTCAGTGCTGCCCTTAGTAACTCCATCTGGCTGGAAGGTCATTATTAACTGCAGGCTTAAATACTAAACGGCAGCCTTCGTTGTCACCAGCAGATAAAGACCGCCAATCTTGCCTGACCTCTGTGTGGCTATCTATGTTAGGTCAGGCACATCTAAGCAGTCAGGTCCTTTAGACTTCAACACCAGGTGGATGACACTGAAAGTTGAATTATATGCAGAGTGAGAGGCAGTTCAAGAATTAGTACAAGCCAGGTGTGGTGGTGCATGCCTGTAATCCCAGCACCTAGGAGGCTGAGGCAGGAGGATTGCGAGTTCAAAGCCAGCCTCAGCAACTTAGTCAGGCCCTAAGCAACTCAGTGAGACCCTGTCTCTAAATAAAATACAAAATAGGGCTGGGGATGTGGCCCTGGGTTCAATTCCCAGTAACAAAAAACAACAACAACAAAAAACAAAGCCAAGCATTCAAGGGGCTGGGCATATAGCTCAGTTGGTAGAGTGCTTGCCTTGCAAGCACAAGGGCCTGGGTTCAATCCCCAGCACCACCAAAAAAAAAAAAAAAAAGAATTAGTACAGATTGATTAATGTGTAGAAATCTTATTTCTTACCAGTAACATTAAATTAGTGTTGTCGAAAGCTCGGTCCTTGTCCCAATGCCAATCCAATAATGAGGGCACGGTTTTGAGAAAAAGGAAAAAGATGGTTTATTGCTTTAAAACAAAGGAGAAACACAGGGGACTCCTGTCCCAAAGGCTGTGATTCTGCCCATCAGCAGGAACAGAGGACTTTCGTAGAGGTGATTCAGAGAGAATAAGATTATAGAGGAAAGATCAGGAAGGAGAATATCAGTGAAAAAAAGATCAGGAGCCGGGCGAGGTGGCCCACACCTGTAATCCCAGCACTTGGAAGGCTGAGGCAGGAGGATTGCGAGTTCAAAGCCAGCCTCAGCAACTTAGTGAGGCCCTAAGCAACTCAGTGAGACCCTGTCTCTAAATAAATACAAAGTAGGGCTGGGATGTGACTCAGTGGTGGAGTGCCCCTGGGTTCAATCCCTGGCACACACACACAAAAAAGATCAGGGAGGAGAAGTTCAGGGAAAAGGTTGGGAAAAAGACAAACCTGTAAATTTCAAAGCAACAAGGGATATAGTCAGAGCATCACATGAACTCCTGTTACATTAGTTTTTAGTGAGCTAGTTTGGGTTAATAGCTACTCTTTTGTACCAGTATTATCATTGTGGAATCATATCGTAAGATTCAAACAGGATGGGAAAGAACTCTTTCCACAATTAGGCAAGTAGGACTAGGGGGTCTTGAAACAGTAAGTTTTTCCTTCTCAACCCCCAAAATTTGATTAGTCTTAGGAGAATCCACCACAAACCCGGGGACTGAACCCAGGGGCTTTCTACCACTGAGCTGTAATCATGGCTCCTTTTATTTATTTATTTTTATTTTGAGACAGGATCTCATTAATGATCTCATTAATGATCTCCCAAGTGCTGGAGGTCATTGCTCACACTGACCTTGAATTGGGATCCTCCAGCCTCAGCCTCCTGAATTGCTGGAGTTTTAGGCATATGCCATGGTACCTGGCTTTTGCTGAGTATTTTACATTCATCGTTTATTTACTTATTTAGCCAGGAGTGTAATCCCAGTGACTCAGGAGTGCCAGGAAGGAGGATCACAAGTTGGAAGCCACTATGGGCAACTTAGCAAGGCACTGTTTGGGGAAAAAAAATACACACACACACACACACACACACCCCCACACACACAGTGTATTTATATACATATATATAATTTATTCATTCATCTATTCAACATTTTTTCAGTGAACTGCTATTTGGTAGGTATTAAGCTGGGGGCTAGAGTTGCCAAGAGCTCAGTCTTTGTCCCCAAAGCCAATCTAATAATGAGAACACAGTTTTGAGGAAAAAAAAAAAAGATTTATATTGCTTTGTTAGCAAAGGAGAAATACAGGGGACTCCTGTCCCAGAGGCTGTGATTCTGCCCATCCTCAGGAAAGGGGATTTTAAAGAGCTGACTCAAAGTCTACACCTTGGTTTGGAGGTGTAATTCACTTGTTAATTTGGGAGTCCTTTCTGAGATCTTTGGGTACCATCCCCAAGGTCTGGATTACTCCATTCCTATGGTGGGGGAGTGATCAGGGACAGATAACTCTGCCTAGGAAGGGGAAGGAAGGTAATCCTGTTTCCCCGGAGAGTAGGGAGGAGGAGAGATTATGGAGGAGCAGGGAGAAAGGAAGAGAAAGAAACATGTCCATTTTAAAAATAAGTTGCAGGAGCCGGGCGCAGCGGCGCACGCCTGCAATCCCAGCACTTGGGAGGCTGAGGCAGGAGGATTACGAGTTCAAAGTCAGCCTCAGCATCTTAGGGAGGCCCTAAGCAACTCAGTGAGACGCTGTCTCTAAATAAAATACAAAATAGGGCTGGGGATGTGGCTCAGCAGTGGAGTGCCCCTGGGTTCAATCCCCAGTACCAAAAAAAAAAAAAAAAAAATAAGTTGCAGGGCTGGGGTTATGGCTCAGCGGTAGAGCGCTCACCTAGCATGCGTGAGGTCCTGGGTTCAAGCCTCAGCACCATATGAAAATAAAAGGCATTGTGTCCACCTACAACTAAAAAAAACCAAAATATTAAAAAAAAATAAGTTGCAGTGGCAGAGCAGTTAAGAGCTATATTCAAAGCATAAAGTGGACCACTGTTACTCTGAAGCCAGGTACACAAAAGTTTATTCTCTAGGCATCTAATCTAATCTTCATAACTGTCCCTGAGATACAGTTATTAGGGTTCATTTAGGGTCTAGTGTAGGATCTGGAGTGCTTAAGTGATTTGCCCAGGGCTCTCTGGTAGCACTGAGTGCCCCTTACAGAAGAGACCTGTCCTCATCTCTACTTACCCTAGGCTGGATCACGTTTCTCACGTAAAGCCCAAAGTCCCTGAGCTGTGGCGCTGAGAGCCTGAACTCTGAACTTCCACATAGAGGCCTTCCTGTTCTTCAACACATGGCTGTAAACCCCTTGCTTCCTCGTCCCACGCCTATCCTACCTCAGGATTAATGGGAAGTGGTCCCTTGTTCCTGAGGCCAAAAAGAACCTGCAGCAGCTGCTAGTCTGAGAAGTAGATTAGCCTCACCCCCACCATCCTGCAGAGGGAATGCATCCTTCTGTGATTCTGCTCTTGTAATCGAGTCAATTCAGCAGCCAAGAGAGAGCTGAACCCAGAGCTAATGCAGGACTAGCTCTATTTTTATGACATCCCACTGCAATGTTTTTGAAAGATTGCTCTTGTGCTCATCAAGGACCACGGAATACATAAATATTTTTAGTACATAAACTGCTGTGAATTGGGTTATCCAAGGCACATGACTAATACCAGGATTGTTGCTCTGGCTGTATATTCAAGGGAAAAAAATCCTTTCTATTTGAAAAGATTATCTTGCATGCTTCTCCAACAGTTTGTAAAAACAGAATAGATGACCTTTGTTTTAAAACTTCAAATGTTTACAAAGCATGTTAGGAAATAAAAACAGGAGATTAAAGATTTGAGAATTGACACATGCTGTTGTTATCTATCTGGAAGTCCATAATACATCTGCAAGTCCTGTTCCGGAGGCAAGGACTGTATGTGGCAATAGCAGGCTGTTGGCCACATAAATCCAGGTCAGTGTAAGAAGCCTGCATTCCCAGCTCCCTCTCTGTCGCCTTTGGGCTCTGTGCTCCTAGGCAGTTTTACATAGCTGCACTCAAACTTTTGTCTGGACCAGTTCGAGAGGATTCTCTATGTGTGCATGCGTTTGCTCACTGAGGATTGAACCTGGGGGTGCTCTTCCACTGAACCACATCCCCAGCCCACTTTTATTTTTTTATTTGAGACTGGGTCTCACTAAATTGCTGAGGCTGGCTTTGAACTTTTTCTTTTTTTTTTTTTTTGGTACTAGGGATTGAACCCAGGGACACTCTACCACTGAGCCACATCCCCCAGCCCTATTTTGTATTTTATTTAGAGACACGGTCTCACTAAATTGTTTATGGCCTCGCTAAATTGCTGAGGCTGGCTTTGAACTTGCGA
>JAJEJO010002394.1:325190-360957 GCA_020662805.1 Glaucomys volans | reverse complement strand
TAAGATAGTTGACGTTTCTGTCTGAAAAAAAGTACTACAAAGTTAAGATATAAAAAGAAAATAACCATGAAATTACAATATAAAGTGAAGAATTTTAAGTCCAATTTAGAAAGAGCCCCTACTCTTCTACTTTCAGTAGGACAAACAGCCCAAGATTTAAAAAATCAGGATATGAATACTTGGGAAAAGATAAATTATCCAGCAAGCATATGGAAAATGTCCTGTTTTATTATTTAGGGAAATTTAAACCAAAATAGCAATGCCATACCCCCTTGAACTATCATGTTAGGAATATTATTATTATTATTATTATTATTATTATTATTATTTTAATTCCCCAGAGTTGTGGGGAAACTGGCATTCCTAATATTTTGGGTAGGAATGTAAATGAAGGTAGGAGCTAGTGCTTTTGTGGCTATTGCTTTGGATGACCAACATCTGACTTCCTGAGTGCAATCCCCCACTGTACAGAATCTTACTGGAAGCTTCACCTTTCTTCCCTAATGAGACGTAGGAGCCAGATCACAGGTTTAACCAACAGTACTCTCCTCTCTGGATTTCCAATCTTAGGCAAGCATCCCTTAGACAAAGGAAGTTGTTATGGGTTAAACTGTGCCTGCCCCCATACACACAGATTCACATGCTGAAATCGTAACCTCCAATACCTCAAAAGGAAACTATATTGAAAGGTAAGCACTTAATAGAAGTAATTAAGATTTTAAAAGACCATTTAGTTGAGCCCTAATCCAATATGACTTGCATTCTCATAAGAAAAGGATGTTGTAAGGACGCAGAAATGTGAAGACACAGGGAGAAGACTGTCAATGTGTGAGACTCAGAAGAAATCAATTCTGCCAACACCTTGATGTTGAACTTCTAGCCTCCAGAAGTGTCTAAGTCACTAATCATGTACTTTTTTTATTGCAGTCCCAGCAAACAAATGCAGGAGTGTTGGATTTCATTTGCTAAAGAGGTCAATAACCTTCTAACAATGGTCAAATAGTAGTTTTGGTTTGAGTGACCATAGAGTTTCTTTGCAATGATTCAACTCTGCCATTGAAGGGCATAAGTAGTCATAAATAATGTGCCAACAAATAAGTGAATGGGATTTGTTCCAAAAAAACTTTTTGGTCTTAATAAAAATGAGAGCTAGATTTGACCAGAGAACACTACTTGCTGACTCCTGATTTATAGTGGCATGACTAAATTTTATCCAGAGATGGCAGCAACACTTCCAATGATCCAGGAGCTAAAGTCCTGTCCAGCATCACGTCCATCTGCAGAGCCAGCAAAGGCTACAGGAGCGTCTAGACGAAATCAGTCTACATGGGCGAATTCTTTTTTCTCCCCGCTCATTTCTGAAGCCTAACTTTGTGCTCTCTGTGTTTCCTCATTGTTTGAATTCCTCTATTGAATTATTTACAGTGGGCACCAATGTAGTCACGTTTTTTGCACATACCAACTTAAAAATGGAGTGAAAATTGCCTCCTAGTCCACCCGTTGAGTCTGCCTTCTAAGAAGACAGTCCAGACCTGACAGGTATGATTTGTAAGGTTCTTAGGAAAGACCTCTGGTTGGAATTACTACTGCCAAAATACATTAATCTTTTCAAATACATTCCATTATTGATAAAGCAAATGTTTAAGGTCTTTTCTCTAATTTGCATTTTTCCCAAGTATAAAATCAGATTTTGAGAATTAAAAATATGCTTTTTCAAACTAAACTTCCTTTTCCCTTCACTCAAGATTTTGAAGCACTCTTAGAAGCTATGCCCCTTTGTTTCTCTTCCTAAAATACAGCTTAGAAACTTAAATCAGTTTTAAAGCCTCATTATTGCCTCCATGTTACAAATGCCTAACCAGTGAGAGCAGCAGTGCATCCTTTCAGTGGCCCCTCAGCTGCGGCTCTTCCTTTTCTTTTGCTGTGGAATAACCCTCTGCCCTGTTTCCAGGTGTGAAAGCTGGAGGCTGCTTTGACTCTTCCCCATGTCTCATATTCAACCTGTTTTTAATAACTGGAACATCAACATTTTTTGAGAACTTATCATGCACCAGGCACAATGATAGGAGCTAGGGAGGGAAAGACATACTAAGTCAGGAGTGGCCTGTGCCTCTGAGCTGCTCACAGTACAGTGGGGAAACAGACACGTAAGAAAACAACAGATCTAGTCAAGTGCTATGGAGCTACAGAAGAATAACCACATTCCCCAGTACGCCTGTTGCTTTCGTTCCTTCTGCTACCTCACCTCCTCATTTGCAATTAGTCTCTCATCTCTCCCCTTTCCCTCTCTCTCCATTCTAATGCAGTCTATTCAAAGCAGTCAAGTGATTTCCCAAATTATGATTTTCCACATTTCCACATTTTTTACTACAATGTTTAAAAGCATTCTTAGTTTCTCATTGCCAACCTTACTGTAGTGGTTAATTTGAATTGTCAATTTGATTAGATTGAGAGATGTTGATGTTTAAGAGGCTTCTGGGTGTGTCAATGAGGGCATGTCTAGGAATGCTTGGAATGTAGGGTAGTTAACTTACCTGGACACCCTCCCTAAGCATGGGCAGCACCGCCCAATAGGATGGTGGCTTGGATGGAATAAAAGTTTGAAGAACAAGGCAGCAGATGCAGATGCAAGCTCGGCTCTTCTTGAATGGGTTCTTGATTGCTGCTTCAATCGTCAGAGGATATCGGACTCTTGCTTCTTCACTCTTCCAAAGCAGACTCTGCCAGTGATTTTCCAGGGAGTTTCCAGAAGCCTTGGCCTCAGACTAGGGTAGCACTGTTGATCCCTTTTGTTCTAGGGTTTCCAACTCTTGGACTGCACCGCTGCTGGTTCTTCCAGCTCTCTAACCTGCAGACGGCCATTGTGGACTATCCAGCTTCTGGTTGTGTAAGCCAATCTAATAAATCCCCTTTTTATAATCATACTTCCTGTTGGTTCTGTTCCTCTAGAGAACCCTGACTAATATACTTGAGTACAAATTTCTTTCATCTCAAGGTCACAACCAGAGCATAGTATGCTCTTAATAAGTAGCTAGTGAATAAATAAATGAAGGAATGAATCTGGATTCAAATTTTCATTTTATAATTATATGGCTCTAATCATACTTCTCTACCCATATGGATAGAAATCCTGCCCCAAAGCACATCAACAATTCTTCTCTCTGCCCCTTACTGGTGCCACTCTTCCTGTCATTGAGAAGCCCTTCCTAGCTACCTCCCAACTACCCACACTCTCAGACTCATTTCTGGACCCGCCTCCTCAAGTCTTCCTAAAATATTACTCTCTTCCAAATGTCTTTAAAACTCTTTGTCTGAGCCCCTCATTTGCTACTTATTGGAATGTGCTACTGGAAATTGTTATCTTTTGATAAATATGCCCTGTCTCTTTGAAGTAGGATCCCCATAATTTATCAGTGTCTGTGAAAGTGGAACTACAATTGTTAGCTCTCATATAATAATTACTGAGAGTGCTGAAATAATGCATTTGGAAGAGAAAACAACATTTTCTCCCAATAACTATGAATGTCACATTCCCATGTCTACCTCCATTGCAGGCTGAACAAGGGATCTGACAGGAAATCATGAGGCAGCAGCCCTTGCTAGCATGATAATGAATCAGGAACATCCTGATCAACATCTTCTTTCCCATCAACATGACAGAATTACAAATCTATTTTCAGGGCTAGCTCCATCAAACCCACCAGCTGTCACAGGGTTTTTCATAATTTATTTGGTTTGATTATTAAAGATTCAGACATGTCTAAATTGGGAAGTGGGAGGAAAGGATTAGGAGGACTTCCTGGACTCCTTGTGCTAAATTGAAAAGCATCCTCCTGATACAATTCTCAGTAACCTTCAAGCTTTGGAAGAGTCGAGCAGCCAATCACCATGTTTTCATCTCATTCTACAATATTATCATCTGTTCTATTCCAAAATCCAAGAGCCAAAGGGCTTAAAAATGATCTGCTGGGGCTGAGGTTGTGGCTCAGTGGTAGAGTGCTTGCCTAGCATATGTGAGGCATTGGGATCGATTCTCAGCTCCACATATAAGTAAATGAATAAAATAAAGTATAAAAAAATGATCTGCTTAAGTTATGGCTCAAAGCAACTGGGG
This sequence comes from Glaucomys volans, assembly GCA_020662805.1. NCBI lineage: Eukaryota > Metazoa > Chordata > Mammalia > Rodentia > Sciuridae > Glaucomys > Glaucomys volans. The sequence goes on along the minus strand of JAJEJO010002394.1, from coordinate 356,843 downwards.
AAAGGTCACACCTATAGGCAAGTTAAGTTTCTCACAATGCTACCACCATGGCCAGAAGTCCTCCCCAGCTTCTCCATGCTGGACCAAGTCCTCCCCAGCCCCACTCCATGCCATAGCCCCCTTGGGGATTTCTATCATGCTGCCTACCACAGTGTATTCAAACTTCATGCCGCTGTCTATTCCAAATGGAATACAATTTCTTTGAGATCAGGGTTTTTTTCATCCTTGTAATTTCAGTCCTTGGAAGAGCGTCCAGCAAAGAGTAGGCCTACAATCTTTAAACTGAACAAAAACACCCAACTTCTTGTGATTTTAACTTCAGATGATCCAAATGCTATTTCAGCAAGTGTGGGCTGCATCCTACAGCTATTGTGATCTCAGCAGGGATGAGCTGTCATGCTGGGGATTGAACCTAGGGCCTCCTGAGTGTTAGGCAAGTGCTCTTCCACATAGCCACATCCCCAGTGACATCCCCAGGCCTCAATGGATTCTGCTAAGTTTCCTTTCACCAACTCCTTGTACAACACATTAATATTAATGAAGCATTTTCACATGTGTAATTGAATTAATATTCATACTAATCTTCAATTTAGGTACTATTATTCTCAATTTGCAAGAGAAGAAACTGAGGACAAGAGAGGTTAGATATGGTAGGTAGAATGATAACCTTTCACAAATATCAGGTACGAAGCCCTGGAACTCAAAAATGTTACCTTACAAGGAAAAGGATCTTTGCAGCTGTGATTAAATTAAGGATATAGAGATGGCAACATTACCCTGGATTTTCCAATGGCCCTAAATTGAATCACACATATCTTTTTTTCCTGTATTTTTTTATTGGTGCATTATTATTATACATAATAGCAGGATTCATTTTTACATATTTATACATGCACATAATATAACAATATAATGTATCATTCCTGGGTACACTCACATATATCCTTGTAAGAGGGAAGCAGAGGGAGATTTTTCACACACATACACACATACACACACACACACACACACACACATACACACACACCCGGGCAGAGAGGAGGAAATACAGAGACAACACAGCATGATGTAACTGTAAGCCAAAGAACATTATTCACCACTAGAAACTAGAAAAAGCAATGCACAGATTCTCTCTTGCAGCTTCCAGGCAAGTCCAGCCCAGCTGACACTTTGATTTCGGTCTAGTGGAAGTGATTTTGGACTTCTAGCCTCCAGAACTGTGGAAGAATAAGTTTCTGTTATTTTAAGCCACGGAGGTTGTGGTAATTTGTTATAGCAGCCACAAGAAACTAACACATTGGGTAACTGGCTAAATAATCATAAATTGTTCCACCAATCAGAATTCCAACCCAGGTCCTCTGGTTTTAAATCCCAAGCATGTTCCCCTGTTTCACATGTCTAGGGATGCTCAGAACAACACTCATTCCCTGACCAGAAGCTTTAAGAAGCTAGAGTAACTTTTCCACCTTCTATAGTGAGTAGAGTGGCAACCCTTTCACATTTCCTCCTTAACATTGAGCATATCTGCATGTGACATGTCCAGTGCTATATGAAGCATTTTATATACACGGATTATATCTTTAAACACTCACAAGTTTAGGAGTCAGATGTAATTGGTATACTGATTACAAATGAAAAAATGAAGTACAGAGGGGTAAAATGACTCACCCAAGATTTTACATATTTTGGTTATTAGCATATCTAATAACAAACAAATTTTTAAGAGTTTAACTGTGTTCAATCTCCCTCCAAGATCAGCTTTATTCCTCCCTGGATTTTTTTCTTCTTGTGTCTCCAAAGTGTCTCCCCCAACTCAAGTGAGACATGAGTCACCCACTGTCTTAGGAATATTAAAGCTGAGCAAAGAGACAGTGGCGTGAAATCATTTACCCAGGCTCGGCAAGCGGAAGTGCAGGTACAGCTTTGTACAAATTTGAAAAAAATAGAATCTTTGGTCCTCCCATGTTCCTCAGGCTAGCAAACAATTTCATGACTGGGGAGAAGAGGGGAGGGAGCTCACAGACAGGAATGTAGGACCAGTAAGAGGCCCTCCAGCTTTACCACCTCAGGAATAGTGTGGTAGCAGAAGCAGCACTCAGACTACAGCAATCTAGTGTCACCCTCTGACCAATTGAAGCCCAGCACTCAGACTACAGCAATCTAGTGTCACCCTCTGACCAATTGACCAAGTGAAGTCCATCTAACCTTTGCTTAGTCTCACACAACCTTCCTGGTATGAACAATCATCTCTCCTTCCCTCCTATGACTTGGGACACTGATATAAGGAATCACAAACACCTGGAAAGAAGGGTGAGGCCCTGACACCTTAAAGAATAGGACAAAGGTACTGGAAGAACCCCTAGGATTAGAAATTACCATTTTGTGGTCCTTTTAATCTTCCCAGATTCCCCTCATCTTTACCCCTATCAATATGGCAACCAGCAACCAACCCATTGGATCAAGGATGCATTCAATGATTTGATTGCACATTTCGAGCTGTGGAGGAGGCTGACTGAATTGGGTTCATCTGTCAGGAATGTGACATAAAGAATGATACTGATTTGTAGTCAGTGTCAAAATACTCAGGGATTTTGATATTTACTTTGTAATTTCATCATACACCATGCCATGGGGGCACTTAACCTGCAGATACTTCTCTCTCACCTTGTTTTTTTTTTTTTTTTCCTGACAAATGATTCATTAGCAAACCAATCACAGTCATGGAGCAATGCACACGTTAGCCTCACTTCCATTTGTTCTCCCAACATAGGTCCCATCCATTTAACCCAGGGCCAGGCCTTGCAACAATTTAGAAGCTGGAAAGGGCAGCACACCCAATTACAATCCATAAGGTTTGGTCTGCTGGTGAGGAGGAAATAGCAAGTCTGACCTTTCAGACTTATGCCAACATGGAGGTTACCAGAGTCCACTTAGTCAGAGACTTTTGCCCAAGCCACCTTAAAAAATTAACAGCATCTCCCACCCTAAGCAAACAGAACTTTTTGTCAATCTAAAGAACCAGATTTAAAGCATCTAGATACTTATTTTTTTAATGTTAAAAATTTTTTATTCAATGAAGACATTAGGGGAACTTCAAAAAAAAAAGAGAAATTTTGCATGAGATCATATTATTGAGCAACTAGGCTCTAAAAGTAGACCAATCTTTGGTTAAAATGACAAAATATATTCTTTCATTTAACAACATCCCACAAATATATTGACCAATTTTTTATGCATATGATGTGTTCATCCCCAGATCAAGCACCAAGAGGAATAAATTAGTGTTACTGGCCTTCTAGAAGCTATTAGTTCTCTTTCTGATGCTCACTCAAAAGAAATTTTCCCTATTCATATCTTCTCATTAGACATTCATAAGAGCATCAGATCATTCCAGCTTACTGGTGAGGCTACAAAAATGACCCATCTCTGCCCTTTGGGATGCTGCAGTACTCTGCACATGGGAATCATTACAGTATGAGTTCATCTGTGGGAGCATCACTCAACAGAACACACAGCAGCACACAGCAGATCCAGTATTCACATTATTATTCTGCCACTCTTACACTGAGAAAGTTGCTGCTCCTTCCTTAAAAACCTTCCCAGAGAGTTTGGAAGCCTCTTCTGTGGTCTCTATGGTGAGTTGCTTTCTTATAATGACCATATTCAATATTCACTAACTATCCATATTATATGAGACCATGAGGTTGCTTGACATGTATATATATGACAGGAATACTCCAAGTGCTTTTTGCCATTGCCAATGTTCTTCCAGAGTTGGAAATACCAGAGGAAGTGTGTGCTTGACTTGAACTTTTGAGTGTCAACTCTTTTAAGTAATTCTCAACAGAGCATCAACTCTGCCATCAGAGGAGCATTTGCAAAAACAAGACCAACTCAGAGCATGAGCAGCAGATGGGGCTTGAGAGCCAAGAATAAAAGCCCAGGATGTGTCCAAACTCTAAATCATTATTGACTGAGCTCTATGCTGTCTTAATGGCTTTTACTACCTCTCGGTTCCAATTTGAAGTGCATATTAAAGCAAGCAACATTGCAAAGACCAGAGGGGCTAGAATAGTAAACTACCCATAGCTTAGTAATCGTTATGCATTAATTATTCAAGAGCTAGAGCTACTCTTTGCAAACATTAAAACCAGTGACAGCAAAGAAATATGCCTCCCCTTTGGAGGAGGGGAAGGAGTGGTGCTATTTGGGGTTGATGTTAGCATGATATTTAGCAGAGCATGACAGCTTTAGTAGATAAATAACGTAATGTAGTATCATGCAAACTGTTAGCAATGTATTGGAAGACTCAAGTATTCCCTGTAGGGCATTTACATTGGATTTGCTATGATTGCAATATCTGCACAGTGATGCATTACGTGTTTTATTCTCTTTATTATATGTTTTCATTACTTTGTGTGTTAGAATGCAATAAAGAAAGCTGAAGCAATAAAGGCTGATTGATAATAATAATTCTGCAAAGATGCAACTTCCTTTCTAAAGCAGTTCCAGAGTCAGTGGAACCAATGGTGTCTGATCATCTGTTCTTTTGTTGAGATTTTATCCTCCTTTCTGATAAAGGAATCGTTATTGGTTTGGAAACAGCTTTCAGTGACAGCTGGCACCTCTTGGTTAAGGAGGAGGAAGGTGGGGAGAATGGGTTCCATTTAGAATGCTAAATTCTGCATGTGGTTCACTTCTCTGCTTCTCTCTTTTCTTTCGTATTCCAAAACTCAAAATATCAGATGTTGTCTTTTAAAAGAAAAATAAATCATTTTTCAGGAGCAGTATCTTTGGGGCTCTGTGTCAGTTTTTTGTGACTATAACAAATACCTAAACCAATCAACTTATAAAGAGAAAAGGGTTTTTTTTGGCTCATTGTTTCAAAGGTTCCAGCCCATGAGCAGGTGGATCCCTTGCTTTTGGGCCTAGTGGTGAGGCAGCACAGCATGATGGGAATGCATGGGGAAACAGAAACACCTCACAGTCAAAGAGTGAAATAAAAAAGAGAAGAGATGAAGTTCCCACAATCCCCTTTGATGGCACATCCCAATGACCCAAAGACCTCCCACTAGGCCCCACCTCTTAACTTCCACCACCTCCCAAAATTTCTACACTAGGGACTAAGTCTTTACCACATGAACCTTTGAGAGACATTGAAGATCCAAACTATGGCAGGTTTATTTTCACTCTGACAGCCTACCCTCTCCCCTAAGGTTTATTCAAAGCTCTTCCCAAGGGATTCTCTTAGTGACCCTAAAATCACTAGAACTGGGAACTTAACATGCATATACACATGTATATGTGTTGGGGTTCCAACCTATGTTTAAGAGAGCTTCAGTCATGGCTAAGCATGGGTGATGAGCTGGTGAAAGGGTCCACAAGAATCAGATTTTGCACTGCAGTTTTGCTTGGAGGGCACAGTTTACTTGTGACTATTCAGGGAAGTGGTTGAACTAGAAATGCAATCTGGTATTTCTCTGGGGCATCAAATAGAGAGGTCATAGGCAAGAAATTAGTGGAATGGTCTCATGAAGGACTTTGGGAAGCAAAGGAGTAAGCATGTTGCTTAGGTGGAAAAAAGAAAATGCAGAGTCAGGATTAGCATCCTCCTTCTCATTTCATCCAAATGCCAATGACACTCTGTAGATCAGGATGCCTGGAAACATGGTCCCCAAGGGTTTGTGGCTGTGAGAAGATGCACAAAGAACAGCTCCATCTGAGGGTGAGATGGACATCAGCATCTTCAGGAAGGTCGTCAACCTTGGTGACATGGAAAGGCACAGCCTGAAAGATTCCAAAAGCAACACACATCCACCAGCAGCAGGGCAGATCAAAGCACAGATGAAGACCCCTGTGAGGCACTTTCAAGGACCTCCAGAAAAACTGGGGAAATATTTTGCTGGAAATTGGGATCTTGTACTATGTCGGTGTGGCAGTAGTGAAATTTAGATTATAAACATTAAGTGCTTTATTTCACCCAACACAGGTGAGGCTTTGGGAAAAGATGGTTGGTTTTTTTTTGTGTGTGTGTGAAATAAAGGGAAAATTTCATTTGCTATTATAAAGGGCAGGCAATCACTTTTATTGAATGATTTCTAAAAGACTCAAGCAATGTAAATTATCACATTAATGGAAGAGAGTAATGATATATTCAGGTCAGGTCAGTGAGTCCTCTCATGGGGGAATGTCATTACAGAGGTGACATAAAGGAGAGGGGTGCATAGGGACCATATCAAAATGGATGGGACAGAACTGACAAAATATGGGCCACATAGGAATGAACCAGAAAGCTTGTCAAAGTACAGAACACCAGACCCCCCCCCCAAGATGCTCAACTCGGGCATTTTACAAGGCCCTCAATGCTATTATAATCTTAACAGAAGTGATCTTCAAAGCACTTTCAGATAAACACCATCATGAGGCTATATATAAAGGCCAGCTGGGTCTGCATTGCCAATCTAGAGGCCAGACCATGGTCAAGGGAGTCACCCACTGAGGCTGTACCTAGAAGAGACAGAATGCTGGTAAGGCAGAGAGCAAAGTGAAGGAGGTAACATGGTATGCAGTGACCAAGCCTTGGGCACAGAAAACAGAAGTCAAGAGAAGCAGAGGAAAGAGTGCAGGCAGTGTCATGAATAAATAGGGGTGTTGAACCATGGCTTTTACATGGTGCTCCTGGCCTGATGTCAGAAGGCCTCACACTGGCTGGCCAGTGATAGATAACCCTCAAGAAATAACTACATATCACCATCTATTCCAGGTGCTTTTGTGGGTGATAAGTATGTTTTTAGGGGTGCCAGATGGACTTCTTAAATACATTTTTCTTTTTTTCCCCAACATTTTAATCCATATTTAATGTTTTTTTCCTGTTTTCACATTTTTTTATTGGTGCATCAGTTGTATATAATGATGAGATTTGTTGTTACATATTTATTCATGGACACAATGTAGCAATATAATTTGGCCAATACCATTCCCTAGTACCTCCCTCCTCCCCACTCGCACCCCTTGGCCCCTTCCCTCTACTGATCTTCCTTTGATTTTCATGAGATTCCCCAGCCCACTCCCACCCTTCTTTTCCAGTTCTTTATCTTCCACATATAAGAGAAAACACATAACCCTTGAAACTTATGAGTTTGGCTTACTTTGCTTTACATAATGATCTCAAGTTCCATCCATTTTCCTGCAAATGTCAGGATTTCATTTTTCCTTATGGCTGAATAAAACTCCATTGTCTTTAAATATGTTTTTCTTAACTAGCAGAATTATTTGCTGTTGAGTCATAGGTGTTAGTTTGCAAGTTAGTTATATTCAGGTCAGGCCAGTGAGTCCCCATGAGAATCTCCTTATTTCCTCATAGGTCTTATTCCTCAGAGGTTACTTTATGAGTCAAACTAGGATTATAGGAAGAGCATGAGCTCTGGAGGCAGAAGGCCTGCCATTCAAATCCTAACTATTTGCAAATTGGGTAACACTGGGCAAATCATTCTATCTTTGGGGGGCATTGTTGCATATTCAATCAAGTGGGAATAATTGTACCTACTTACAACTATTTGTGGATTAAGTAAAATATATGTAAGTCACCCCTTCACAGTGCTTGGGGATTTAATAGGTACTGAATAAATGACAGCCATTACTGTTATTACAAGATTAGTTTGTAGCCTTGAACAGTTCTTCTTTTTTAGAATTATGGTTAGCAGATCACTATACTTTTCTAAATTTTAACTAAAAAAAAACTGAAGTATTTTAAAAATACCTCAGTATAAACATTTACTTATATTTTTTTCTGTTATATTGAAACAGAATATATGATTAGTGTGAGCTTTACAGAAATATCAACTCTTGAAAAAGATTATTTTTTTCATGTGATTAATTTAATGCCAGTTTTTCCTAGGCTTAAGCTATAATATTCCATGTAGAGGTAATTCTTGATTTACATATGCCTATTTTCCATGTAACTCCTACACACAGAAGGCCCCTGGAGAGCAGCAGGTCCAAATAGATCACCCTGAAGTCATAGAACCTCCCCTGTCATCCTTGATGTTATTTCTTAGTACTATTCCTCTTTAGCTGCTCCATCATTTGTTAAAGTCTAAAACCCATTCCAAAAATTCTGTTCTTTTTTTCACCCCAGGGCTAAGTAAGAAAAAAGTGGGAAGTGGCAAAAGTAAAGGTAGAAAACTAGAAGAGGAAAGTTCATTCCTGTGGGTCTACTTTTGGTGGGTGTTAATTAACTCCACTGTAATATCTTGAAGTCTGTGGATTACTAGAATATAGTTGGTGAATTCCACAAAATGGTAAATTCTTAAAGTGAATTGGAAGCACAGAGGAAGGAGCACCTCTGGGTGAAAAGAGCAGGACAGTTTCAAGGAAGTAGTAGTATTGGATCTGGGTCTTGAGATTATAAAGGTAGAAAGGAGAGCCAAGGTATTGCAGGCAGTGAGAGCAGCATGGGTTTAGAATGCAAGCCTGAGTAGCAGGTTGTGTTATAACTGCATGTGTGTGTTTGGAGGTCGTAATGGATTGGAGTTGATACCAGAATGGCAAGTAGGGACTAGACAAGGAATATTTTTTAATCCAAGCTATGGAGTTGGCACTTTGTTCACATGATTCAACAGGCTTTAAAAATCATTCTATTGGCAGTATATAGTAAGGAACAACTGAAAACAGGAAACCTGCTAAAAGACCACCACAACACCTCTTACTTATGAGTCCTCATCACAGAGCAGCCCACATCCCATATGAACACGAAGTAAAGGTGATACTTCATCAGAAAAGGGACATCAATCACCAGTATCCTACTTTGGTAACTGATATTATCAGCATATCAAACTAAAATTTAACCTGTTTTTGTCCACATGAATCTTACTTAAGAATTGTGGATTTTGCCAACTTAAAGTGTTTTCTTTTTATTTTTTAGATCATTATGTTCCATTTGGAAATGAAATTTACCACTAATTCTATCAGGGATTTTAGTCACCTAGATCTACAAAACCAGGATTCTGAAGCTAACTTCAATATGATTCTCATAGTAATGTTCAAGCTACTTAGAGCTCTGATCAGAAACTCCACACAACCATGAAGAGACAATAGTTTGAACAAGGGGACATGACACTGAGTCTTGAAAGCTGCTCTGTGACCGAAGGGAGTCTTGAAAAACTACATAGATTCCACAAACAAAATCACAAAGTATACATACACCCTGCAAATAATTGCTGTTCCCTTTCTAATCCTAAGTCACAAGATTCTGGGTAAATAATGATCAAAGTTTTATTTAGCCAAACTATTGCATCCCCTTAAATCCTAAACTAATTACCAAAACTAACTTCAGTGACCCTGAGAAAATTCTCAAGAAATTCTTCCCAAGTGAATTACTGAACAATAAAACTGAATGCTTTAACAGAGTGAAATTCTGCACTTGGATCTCTTTTGTGAATTGCTGAAATGAACTCGGTCTTAGGTCTTCTTGTTATCAGATGTGTTCAACAATATTCTTCATATCTCTCTAGTTATCAAGAAAACAGATGAGATTACCATTCACTTATGTTCCAAATCATGGCTTTATGAGACTCATTTCATCATGGTTGAAATACCATGACCAATAGAAAAGACCCCATGTTTAAATGCCACTTATTAGAGCAAACATCATCTCCTTCTGAAGATGATGAGAAAACAAAAACAAGGCAAAATGTGGCCTAGTTTCAAAATTCTTCAACCCCTGTTGAAGGGCCCCCATTCCTCCTTCTATCATTTATCTATATCTTCTTCAGTTCTCAGTAGATTACTGAATCTCTCTACTCTGAAGACAACATGGAAGTATGAAATATCAGTGAACTTGGAGCCCAATCCTAGGTGATCTTGGTTCAAACCTAGTTTTGTATAGAACCAGCTCTGTTAACTAAGGCCCAACAACCACACTGGCTCAGTTACCCTAGGTATATAATGAAGATAAAAATAATTTGCTTCTTCAGTGGCAAGTGGCTTTATTGAGTGGCCATGTGGTGCTTTACGGGTGGATCAACATGACCGGTGGTTCATGACCTCTTCATACTTGATAACAGGTCAAAATGCAGATCTTTGTGATGACTTCAACTGGCCAGACCACTACTCAGGAAGTAGAGCCCAGTGACACCATTGAGAATGTGAAGGCCAAGATCCAGGATAAAGAAGGCATTCCCCCTGAGAGGCTCATCTTTGCAGGTAAGCAGCTGGAAGATGGCGGCACTCTTTCTGACTACAACATCCAGGAAGAGTCAACCCAGCACCTGGTCCTTCATGTGAGGGGCTGTTAAATTTTCTGTTTGCATTCATGGTATGCAGTGATAGTATTATGCTGCACATAGCCCTTTACCCCAATTTAAGTTTAGAAATTACCAGTTTCAGTAATAGCTAAACCTGTCCAAAATGTTAATAAAGTTTTGTTGCATGGCAAAATTTTAAAAAATATAATAATCTGCATCTTTATGGGGTGTACATGTCTGTATATGTGTATTAAATGGTGTCTTGACAACTTCCAGTACCTTGACAACTTCCAGTTATCTTTACAGGAAAAGTTTGAAATTGTTATTGTATGAAAGGAATGTAGTCAAATAAAAATCACAAAAGAAGATGGAGAAAATGAATCTGAATATATCAGTAGTAACAATCAAGGTAAATGGATTTGATTACCCAACTAAAAGACAAAGAACAATGAACTATATGTTTTTTAAAATAATCACAGCTGAAACAGTTTTAAAAGGAATATTTAAAATGAGAATCCATCTAAGGATTAAAAGATTCATAGGAAAATGGATAGAATTGGAGATGATAATGTTAACTGAAATAAAATGATAATGTTAAGTGAATCATAGGGAAGGGAGGATCAAAGTACATTATATGTATACATGAAAACGTCACAAAGAAATCAATTATTTTGGGCTGGGGTTGTGGCTCAGTGGCAGAGTGCTTGCTAGCATTGTGAGGCACTCGGTTCAATTTTCAGCACCACATATAAACAAACAAATAAATAAAATAAAGATCCATCAACAACTAAAAAAATATTTTAAAAAAGAATCCTTAAAAAAAGAAATCAATTATTTTGTACAATTAACATGTGCTAATAATTATAATAAAAGATTACAGGCATAGAAAGATGCATATTGGGCATGTAATAAACAAAATAAATCTGATATAGGTTAATTAATATTTGACAGAAAACAGGCTTTCAGGGAAAATTTCTTTTATTAGTTCGCCCTACAAATTTTGGACTTGGTAACCAGTCCTCAACAGTTATGCAAGCCAATTCCTTAATATTATTTATGTTTGTTCTCTTTCTTTGGAAGTCCCCTGACATACCCCAGGGAATCAGCAAATAACTTCAGCAAAACAACATGTTTACTGCAATCTGAGAATTGGGAGAGCTATTGGCCACTGAAGTCACTTTGCTCTTCCATCATGGCCTCTAGAATTTGTACCTGGTTAATAGAGCCTAAACCATATCCAAATCCTTCAGAGCAAGGATGCCTGGCAAATGCAGTACAGAACAACAGACAAGACTAAGGTTGGCACAGAAGTCAAACAAGCCAACCTACCGGATCTGCCACAACAAGCTTCATGAAGTGAGTGGGGAATGTATTCTCTCTATTGCCACTCTTTAAAACAATATGTACTGGGCTGGGGATATAGCTCAGTTGATAGAATGCTTGCTTTGCAAGCACAAGGCCCTGGGTTCAATCCCCAGCACTGCAAAAAAACAAACAAACAAACAAAAACCAATTTGTACAGTGTCATAAGGATTCGAGATTTTGAAGACTTTCATTTTGTTAAGGTACATACTTGAGCTGCCTTAAATTAGAATAATAGAAGAAATGGGACATAACTTCCATTTGTCTATGAACAAATCCAGAAGTTACCCCGACATTGAAAGTTCCAAATAATGATAACAGCAATAGGCTTTTATCATTGATAAGTCTAAGGAGAAGTCCAAAAATAGGTAGAGATTTTAAAGAGAGTGTCAAGGTGCCCCAGCATCTACCATGCGAAAATTATCATATCATTTTATTTCTATTTTAATTTCGGTACAATAGAATATCACTACATATAACAAATATACACATGCATGTACTTGTGTATGTGTACATACACACATAGCTCTCCCAACATTTTTGTGGATCTAGAATTAATTGAATGGTATCATGTCTTAATATCCTACCATGAAAAAAATCAACAGAAGAAGCAGAACTCATAGACAGTCCAACTGACATAGCATGAGATTTTCTTTTTGTCACAGAAAGGTAAGTCATCCTTCCTATCAAAATGAAGATATGTGGCAAGAAGAACCAGTTGTCTGAACTCGGATAAGCCACTTACTCCCTGTAATTCTTAGTTTCCTCCAATTTAAAGTGAGGATAACCTAAATCTCAAGAATTAATTATGTTCAAGCCTCTTGCATTTTTCTTAGTAGAAATCCAATAAATGTGAACTGAATCCAGTTAAATTAAGCTGGGGATATTACCAGCATACACAGGATCACAGAATTATCCTAGCTATTACAGGTGAGGCTGTATAGGTACAAGGTGATGAGACTAGTCTTCTTGTACTTCTCTGGGTCATGCTGCACCTATACCACCTCTGGCTAGATTCCTTCAGTGCAAAGTTCAGCCACTGTCAGTTGTCTCACGTACCTGCTGCATGTTCAGAGCATCATCACCCAACCAGCAAAACCTGCCGTCCCACAATGTGCCATGCAAAGCCTCCATCCTCAGCCCCTCCTCCTGGGCACCACTTCATATTTGGAAGAATCCAGCCTATTGCTTAGCATCTCCAAGACAGAGAGTCTTAGTGACCACATGCAAACAAACAAACAAAAACACAGAGAGAGGGGGGAAAAAAAGCAGAATCAAAGAGAAAGCAATAAGAAGTTGGTTTTCACAGAGAAAACCATAAAGCCTTTGGAAGTTAGTCACTTTCTCAGCTAGAAAGCCTATTTCTGAATCAGGCACTTTCTCCAACATTGATCCAAGGCAGATAGTGTGTCTTCTAGCCTGCATATGCTAAGGGCAAGGTCAGCACTCGACAAATCAGCATGAAAAATGATGATAAAACGTGAGGCAAAAACTGCATGCAACCCTTTGCCAACTCCTGTTTTTGAAATTCTAAATTGCAAGCTGAACCATATGGTTCCACATACCTTCCTGACTAGTGGCTTTTCTCTTGGGAAATGACTCAATCATGCATTTGTGTTTCTGGGGAAGGCTGAGTTTTCTAAAAGCCCCCTGTCCTCATAAACCTACACACTTTGTGTTGAAGGAAAACCGTGTGACAAGCAGAAGGTTCAAGAGTCATTAGTAGTCACACTCATAAGCTTTCATACTTACCCACAGCCCTCCGAGCAGGCCTCCCTGTGGTTACTAAATTTTTCCTCTTGCTGAGATTTCCCAGCATGCTCTAGGATTATCAAGTAAAGCCAAATATTAAGAGGAAAATCTTGAAAATCCTTCAGTGCCTGGGGCGGAATCAAATCAGAGGAGCTCTCCACTCTGGCACCAGCCAGCTGAGCTACAAACACTGACCCAGCCCACGCTGAGAAGACTCATCATGAGCAGAAAACCCATAATGTTGCCGGAATACATTGCAGACTCACAAATAGGGGAAATGAAGTATATAAAACAGTGGGAAAGTTTGCAGAAATAACAGTTAATATTTATTTCAGGCATTCATCTGTACATGGCAATGCTGAAATGTTTTTCCCTTGGCGATTCTTTCTGCCTTCAAGGCCTTCTGTTGGATAGATTCTGAAGTCCTTAATCATAGAAGCTATGCACCATGTCTCAATTTGCAGCTCCACACAGCTTTTGTCAAAGTGAGTGCTGGACCCAAAAAACAGTTGACATTAAAATGGAACAAAGCTAAGCCAGAGACAAAAACATGGACGCCAAGAGTTCTGGTCAAATGAATTTTATTGCGCCATGTTTTAGTGTCTTCTTTATGTATTCTACTTGGTTGCTCAGATTGTGAAAATTACAAAATAAAAATTAAGTGGCTGTGTAATATCTGACTTGTCAGTTTTTCCACCTGGCATTTCTTTTGCAGCATTGACTCTCTCTCAAGGAGGAGATGCATAAAATATGAAAAGCCACCTGTCTCATGCAGGGAATGGGAGGGGTAGTGGACTGCAAGTAAGGCTGCCTGGTGCACAAACCTACATCTATGACTCTGAGCTTTGTGTCCTTAGGCAAATCCCTGTGATCCTCTAGGTCTTCCCTGTGTTTAAACTTTCACAGGAAATGCCATTCTCGGGGAAAAAAAAAAAAAAAAAATCCCTCTGGGATGGTTGCCTCCAAAGGAGAATTTCTGAATTTGTAAGGGCCTTTGTGCCAAGTACCCAAGTTTGAACAATCCAAAGAATCAGTTTGTCTGTCACATAAAAATGGTGTGCATGGAAAAGCTGCCAACTCGGCTCAGAACATCACGCAAGCGCTATTTTTTGTACCTTTGCATATAACAGAAGGTATTATTTGTACTCCCTATAACCTCACACAGAATATTAAAAAGATGTGTATTCAAAGATCAAGATCATATCAGATTAATCATTTTGCTGCTTCATCAAGGTCGTTCTTAAGTCAAACCCCTTTAGTCTTTGTTTTCTGCCAGCACATGGAGATGAAGACTAAAATGTCTACGAGTGCAAATGTGGTCTTGCCTTGATTTGTCCTCAGGTGCCGGCAGTTTGACCTGCCTGGCATTTTCATTGTCACTGCAAATGCCAATGCAGTGAAAACAGCCAAATGAGAATATATTTGACCCCAGATTCCCTCTGGGAGGTCCACAGGGCCCACAGACAATGCTCTGAGAACCACTGTGTTAGAATATAACATAAAAATATGAACAGTAACACTTCTGAACAGCAGACCTCGAAGCAAGGAGAGAACAAAGGGGGATGTACTGTTTGAAATACAAAGTTTCATCCTAGAACCTAAAAATCACATGCCTTTTATTTTCCCCATGGTATTATTATTGTTATTTAAATTAGAGTATGCTAACTAGTAAAAGAACATTACTATAGGTATTAAGGGAAACTATAACAAATAACAACTTCTGCAGTTTACAACAGAAATTTATTCTTTCACAATTCTAGAGGTTGGAAGCCCAAAATCAATAGGGCCATGGAGTCTCTGAAGGGTCTCGGGAAGAATCCTTCCTTCCTTCTTCCTAGCCTCAGGTGGTGCCCAGCAACCCTTGGTGTTCCTTGGCTTGAGCTGCATCTCTCTATCCTTTGCCTCCTTCTACATACAGCACTCTTCTCTCTGTGTCTATGCATCCTCTCCTCTTCTTCTAATGACACCAGTCATTGAATTTGGGACTCCCTGATCCAAAAACTGCAAAGTCCTTACTCCTCAATAAGACCACATTGACAGGTTTCTGTATTAGGACTTGAACATATCTTTTGGGGGTATACAAAATGAGAGGCAGGAATTGCTGTCATTATAATTATGTAGTGTAGTAAGTTTAATTGTGTTCCTTAAAGCCACTGTATTACATTATAATAATGGATTAAGGGTAATTCTGCCCCTTATTTTCTTTTGATCTTCAAAAAGTTAGAAATATTGAGTAAGAAATTTTATTTTAAAACAACTGGAGGGATAATCGATATGCAGTAAACTACACATATTTACAGTGTACCATGTGGTAAGTTGTGAAATATGTATATACCCATAAACACATCACTACAATCAAGAAAGTAAATATACCCATCAATCCCAAAGGTTTCCATGTGCTCCTTGGTAATCCTTCCTTCCTGTTCTCTGCATCCCTACCCCATGTGCCTGGAAACCTCTGATCTGCTTTCTGTCACTGAGATTCATTTGCATTTCATGAAGTTTCATATAATGGAATCATATACAGTATGTATCCTTTTCCCTCTGTCATCTTTTCACCCAGCATAATTATTTCACAATTCATCCATGTGGTCATATGTGTATCAATAGTTCCCTCTAAATGTTACATAGTGTTCCATTTTATGGATATACAACAATTTGTTTATCCATTTACTTGCTGGTGGAAATTTGGGTTGTTTCATGATTTGGCTCTTACAAATAAAACTGAGCAATAAATCTTTCAAATGCCAGGAATTAACTTCTATACTCTACCGTATATTTTAGTTTTTTGTGAACCTAACAAAGTATTTGTTGCTATAACTCAAACTTAGAGCTTATGGTTTCTAAGAAGATCAGGTTCCTCTGCTACAACTTGTGGATAGCTTTTTGGAAAGAAAGATGTATGATAAATCAAGAGCCAAAAAATATTGGCAATTTTCTACTCAGTAATCCCACTCTTCAGAATGTTGCCTAAAGGATTAATTTTTTAAAATAGAAAAGAAAAAGTAAGCTGGTGAAGATATATTCTATAGACCTCTGTAGAATAGTAAAACATTAAAAGTAACCTAAATGTATAATGTGGAAATACTTAAATGAATAATGAATGTATAACCTAAAAGTATAATGTGGAAATACTTAAATGGCATGAGAGTATTTGGTGTAACATTTAATTCAAAAAAGCACACCATAAAATTATGTCTACACTATAATTGCAGTCATATAAAATTCAGATATGCTTGTAGATGAGGAAACTAAAAATTATTAGTGCATTACAGTAATGGAATTTGGAATGACATTTCTCTTTTATTGTTTTATTTTTGTCATAAAATTCATGCAATAATAAATATCAATAGGAAATACTTGACTACCCTGAAGACACTAAACTCCTGGTCTTGTCCTTGATGCAAAACTGTATGTGTTCATTTGATTTATTTCATATCATTGGTTAAATAAATTAGATTGTTATCAAAGGTCCATCCTAGTTTACCCCTATGCATTATTACGCTTCATACAGACCTTAGAGACTGATATTAGACAATTCTATATTCTGGAAATCCTTTTCAACTCAAAAGTACATACATATACATGAAAAAGATGGGAAAATCTCAATAGTTAGTGGGGATGTGTATCATCCAGATACACATGCTGCTGGTGGAAATTTAATTTGGTACAACCACTTTGGAAAACTATGTGGTGTTATCTAATAAAGCAGGATATATTGCATACACTATGACCATAAATACCCTGGTTAGGTGTATGCCCAATGGAAATGCATACACATGTTCAGCAAAGACAAGTACCAGAATATTGATAGCAGCATTATTTGTAATAGACCAAACTAGAAAATATTCAACAGAACATTGGAAATGTTCAACTAAAGAATGGATAAACACATCATGGTGGAGAAACATGATAGAACATTATGCAACAATTAGAATGAATAATCAACACATAGACACATATTCAAATGGCTGAATGTCACAAATGTTTAGTGGAGCCAGATTGAAGAGAGTCCATACTACGTACTTCCATTTATGTCAGTGCAAAATCAGACAAAATTAATCTGTGCTTTTAGGGATTAGATACCTACAGAAAGGAGTATAAAGTGGTTTCTGGGGTGCTTATTATGTATCATTTATTGACACAAGTGCAAATCATATGAATGTGTTGCTTGTGGAGATTCATCAAGCTGTGTGTTTGTGTGTTCTTTTCTGTAATGTATGTTATACTCCAACGAAAGTTTCTTTTTCTTAAAGTCCACAAGCATTATTAAAAGCTTTAAGAGTATCACCAGAAGCTTTCTTTTTATGTGGAAACCAAAAAGAAGGACAGTTGGCAGAGTTAGTATAGTGCTGTGAATTTACAATGAACTAGAAAAATCAGGGTTATATAGCAGGATGCATCTGGGGAACTTTGTAACCAGCCAGGAGTTGTTACTGCTATTTACAGAACTGAGAGCTCTCAATAAATTTTGTTTCTTCCATTGCACACTGTCCAATGATTGGCAAAGAAATAAAATATAGAATCAAGAAGGCCAGAATGCCCTCTGTGAGAATAAAATGTACTGCCAACATGGCACACAGCTGCACCTCCATCCTAAGTTGTATGGAGCTTATGCGAGGTCCAAGCTGCTGTATGACTTGGAGAGCTAGCATGCTTCCTGTGCCAGAAGCACAGTTAGAAATAGGAAACAGAAAATATGTTTCTACTATAATCCCCAAGGAAAGGAAAGGAAATTCTTCTCCAACCAAGACAGGAAAGGAAGGAAGGGCATCAGCTCTCATCTTAGTAAAGATATGCTCCAAGAAGCAAAGGAGAAATTCTCTACCCAGCTGAAGAAGTATTATTTTCCTGTAATCCTCATGTGTTGCTCAAGAACTGTTGGGTCATCAGAATTCCCATTAAGAATTTCAAATATCCACGTGTTAATTTTCAATCTTACAATTTCTTCTTATAATGCACTAGTTACAGCAAGCTTCTTGGACAATTCACTTGAATCTTCTATGTGACTTTGAAATTGAAAGACAGGATCTGGAAAAAACTGGAGGTAAAGTGAATGCCAGCAGTGGGGATGGTTCAATAGCTTATGGTATACTGGAGTGAAGTAAAGCTATTAAAATGTAGTAAGTCAAGTTCTAGAACCAAGATTAGGTTCTCTAAATACCATTTTCCACTAAAAGGTACCAGTTCTCCTTGAAGAAGCGACACAATCTTGGTTTAGTGTAGAAAGTGCACTGGGTATTCTAGGCCACCTTATTGGGACAGAAAGTAGAGAAACCATCACAAAATACCAAAGTCTTGTCAAACAAAACTGGAGGAGCAAATTCCACTGGCCATGGATGAACATCAAATGGTTTCAAAAATTACAGCACATCAGATATATGTTTAAAAAATCTATCAATGCAAAAAATGTTATTGATCACCACTGGAGATTGCCAAAGCACCCACTTGCTATTCAAAAATTAACAAATAAAAAGAATCAGGCCTTTATTCTGCCTTTCCTATACAAACTTCTCTTTAAGATTACCAGATAGTGAATAGGGAGAATTCTTCATGAAGCATATCATCAAAGAAATGCAAAAAGATTAACAGATTTAGAAAAATCATCATTTTTCAATTCTGAGTGAAATAACTGAATGCTACAACCAGCAAGTCAAGGTTGATGGGGAAGTTTATATTGTTGAGATGAAGCTGACCACACCTGACCCAGAGGCCAATTCCAGCATCACTGGAAGTGGGCTGACCAACACTTTAAGCCTCCTAGTGTGATACTGCAGGAAGTGGCCAGCATCAGATGTTAAGTATTCTAGTTAAAAGAACTGTACCTGAATCTGGTCAATTCTCTATACTCAACAAAGTGTTTAAAAGAAGCACAGAGTAGAAGAAAGTGTTAAATGACACCATGATAATAGTACAAGCCAAATCTAGAAGGAGGAGAATTCTAGAAGGAAAATAATTCAATTTGTTAAACAAATAAGGGTATTAAATGAGGAGAGGGAGTACAAACTGGTTATAAATTTCAAAGAGACTTAAAACTATGTCA
This sequence comes from Glaucomys volans, assembly GCA_020662805.1. Taxonomy (NCBI): domain Eukaryota; kingdom Metazoa; phylum Chordata; class Mammalia; order Rodentia; family Sciuridae; genus Glaucomys; species Glaucomys volans. Next base: position 337,442 of record JAJEJO010002394.1, on the reverse strand, counting down.
GGCAATGACACAGGCATTTGAATCTTCAAACAAACCAATTACAAAAAGACATTTCTGAGGAAATCAGGGAGATTTGAACATGACTTGGTATTGGATGGTTTCAAAGAACTATATTAGGTGAGAATGGCATAATGGCATAATTTTATGTTTTTAAAAAGTCCTATTTGCTAGTGATATATACTTGCTAGTGGCATGAAGTGTGGTGGATCAAAACAACATAAAATCTAGAATTTACTTTTAAGTATCCCAGCAAAAAATACCTGAAAACTTTAAAAAGCTGGGTGGGAGTAGATGAAATACTATTAATAAAATGTCAATAGTTGTCAAAACTTGGTGATAAGCAATGCAGAGTCATCATACTGTTTTCTTAATCTTTGTACATATCTTAAATTTTCCTTTTTATAAGCAAAAATAAATAAATGGAGCTCTGTCAAATGACCTGGGAAAACATCTATAATGTCTTGGCGAGTGAAGAAAGCAAACAAGATGAAATATAAATAATTATATTATAAACTCATCTTAAAATAATAACCTGGCTGTGTAAAATACACACTAATGTATATAATATATACATGCACACACAGAAGTATATTTGCATATGATTTTATGATCACTGAGAATTATTTGGAAGGGCACACTGTACATAGTAAATATGGAATAGCTGGAGATAGAGGCTGATACTGATGGAGAAAGAGTAAGTAAAGGCAGACAAAAATAAGACAAGATATATGGGTTTATAAGAAATCATACAACTGTATATATTTCTACATACAAAAAGAAAATTGCTTTTAATTTTAAAAAATAGAAAAATCTACCTATCTTTCTGAACTTGTCTGGTTTCTCAGTCCTGACAGCCTTGTAGCTGCCAGTCTGCCATAAGCAGAGCAAGAACAAACCAGGAGCTCTCCAAGAACAGAATACAGTGAGCTGAAATGAGGCAAATAGAATCAGGTGTGTGGTAGGGTCTTTGGGATGGGGTGACTGAAAATCAATACCTCAAAAATGCACTGAAACTCTCACCACTGTGGTGTGGAGTAGGAACAGCAAGGAAACAAAATGAAATGTCAGCTGAGCATAGCGCAAAGAATGAATGTCTCTTTCAGAGCTCAAGTACCAGGCAGAAGGCTCACCAGCACCATGCAGCCATGGGCCAAGGACAAACACAGACCCAAGATTCAGAGGTCTATGAATGTGCCTCAGCTCAGTCCAGCCACAGACCAAACGTATGACCTTGGAAAAGAAGCTTGATCTCAATGTTTACACATGCAAAATGGGAATACAAACACCTGACTTGTGATGATCAAGTATGATAACATACATCTACTTTACAAAAAAGTTAACCAAAAAAAGAAAATATATGTATGTATATATGACAGTGGCAGGAAATGTTGTGTCCTCTCTTACATGCATGCAACTCACACCCATCACCATGCACATGCATACTCACAAATGGAAATATACACCATTCACATATAAAATACTTTATATGACACCCATATCTGCAGTCAACCAACTGCAGATTGACATGTTTGAAAAAATGTTTGTCTGTACTAAAACGTATAGCCTTTTATTTCCTATTATTCTCTAAATGAAGTAGTATAATGCCTATTTACATAGCATTTACATTGCCTTAGGTATTAAAAATATATGGAAGGATGTGCACCGGTTATATACAAATAACACATTGTTATATAGGGACTTCAGCATCCATGGATTTTGATATCTGTTAGGGGTCCTAGACCCACTGCCCCTGGTGAATACCAAGGTACATCTGTATATGTATGAGAATGGCAACAATATAAGTGTTCCCCCAACTTACAAATGGGGAAACCAAAGCCTAAGGACCTTGAAAACCCAATGGTCACGTAGAAATCTAGGTGTGATGATGCTGGAATTTGGCAGAGATATAAGCTTTGAATAGTCTCATTTGTAGCTATTAAATATTATTTTTGACCTTTAGTTGAGTGTAATCCTTCAAAAAACATACAAAGTCAGATAGTATAGATTGAATTATGTCCATCAAATTCATAAGTTAAAGTCCTAGCTCTAAGTGATGGTCTTTGGAGGGGTCTTTGGACAGGGTTAGATGAAGTCACAAAGTGGGACTTTTATTATGGCATTAGTGACTTTTTTGAGAAGAGACACCAAAGAGTGTCTCTCCTGCTTCTATGCGTCTACATGTGTGCTCTCCCCTACCTCTCCCTGACACACAATGTCAGCATATGGTAAAAAGGCAGCTGTTTACAAGCCTGGTAGAAGACTCTTTCCAGGAACCCAACCCTGCTGAACCTTGATCTTGGATTTTCCAGCCTCCAGTATTGTTAGAAAATGAATGTTTGTTCTTGAAGCTACCTAGTCTACGGTGTTTTGTTATGGTGGCTGGGGTTCTTTGAATGAGAGGAGTCTCTACCCCATGTTTATTCAATATCTGGAACTTTCTATATTCTTATAGAATATTTAGTACCTTGAATTGTTAGTACAATTTCCTAGCAGTATGACCTTGGGTAAATTACTTAAAATTTCCTTCTGCCTCTGCTTCCCTCTCCCCACAATGGGGAAAATAGTGGAACAAATCTCATAAGATCTTCCCATATTTTAATGTAATGATTAAGTATATATCATTATAATGAAGTGATTTATTAAATGAGCTCACCTAGAACAGATTCTGAAAAAAAGTAAAGACATAACAAGGACGAGAAGCTGGCGTCTGTATACGTGGCTGAAGTATAAACTCTGCATGGATCTAGAGACTTGGATCATCTTGCTTACAATTTTACCCCAAGAACAAACACAGTAAAAAGGCACATAAATAAATATCTGCTGAATGAATTAACTCGATGACAAGAAAGAAAAGAATGATTCAGTGAGAGGGAAAACATTTTCAGGAAGCACATACTGTACCGATAAATAGAAATGAAAACTATTTTCTAAGAGATTTTGAGCAGAAATTTATAAGTTGCAATTTAATTGATTCAACACACAGCCAGAAAGATGAGCAAAACATAGTAGAGTATAATATTCTTTGAACAGCTGTCCCATGAATAGTAAACTATCCATGGAAGAATCGTCAGGGGTGTGCTCCATCCTAAAGCCCATTAAAGCTGCTTGAACAACCATTGCACAGGTTTTGGTTTTTCATTTAATTTTCATAAAATATTTTACTGGAGGAAAGTTTGGGGTGTAATAGCAATGAAGCGTGTCTACTGCTTTAGGTGACATCTCATTTCATTTCTGGGCACCTGTGGAAATGAATATACTAATCCTAATGCCTAGGAATTTTGGTGGCTGGTTATCCAAAAATGAAATGTCATGTACTGAAACTTATTCTTTATTGTTTAATTTCCGACTGTCTATGTCTTTGGAGAATCAAAGTGACAAAAACAACAGCTATTTCAGGATGGGGAACCACATGCATTATAGAAAATGCATCTCATTTGGAACTTCAATCCTGTTCATGGAATATCAATGAAAATGTGAATTTTAAAAGATTCCTTATTGCTTCCTGAATAAGGAAGACTATCAACCTTTAATTTTGTTTTGACTGAAATTGTAAAGGAATGGCCTACCCATAGTCCCCAGTTGCAGCCATTCAGTCTGCATAAATAATCTACATTGCTCGGCAAACCTTTTATAGCCTGAATAAGTCTGGAAGACAATGAGAGCAGTAAGTAAGTTAGATTTAAAAGCAGGACAGTGATCTTTGGCTCATGGAAGCTGGTGCAGACAGAGAGCCTGCTCATTCTATTACTCAGACCACAACTGACTACTCCTCAATCTTATCACATATCTCAAAATATTGGAGCAGAATTTCCACCTTGGTCTAAATCATCTGAAGAAATCTAGCAATGTTGCTCTGTTCCCATGAACTATAAATGAGTAATCTGATTCTATCCCCAAAATAAAGAGGGGAGAAAATTCTCTTCTGGTCCATTCTTAGTAGTCCCCAGAGGCTACTTCTCAGAGATTTAAATCATAGCCGTTTGTACTGGGCAATACCCATGTGTCACCTGTGTCAGGACCCACTCCTGTGGAAAAGGAGGAAATAATCAATATTTATGAAAACTTTTTGGACATTTGTTTGGCGAGGGCAAGTCAGGTGAGAAGGAAAGCTAAGCAGGTTTTTTTATCCTCCTCTGACAACCCAGAGCAGCCATCACTGGAGTCTCTACATCCCAAATCTCTGAATGGCAGGAGCAATAGTTGAGTTAATTAAATTAATTTTTGATAATGCTACTTAGTTTCTTCATGAAAAGTCCTTCCCTCATTGTATAACAATTCATTCAGTGGCATTAACTTGTACTTCTGATCACACCACATTGGTGATTATTTCACAAGTTGTATTGTCTTCTCTTTTCTAACGACACTTTGTTCTTCCCTTGGGTGCTACCATCTGTTTGTGTGACTTTAAATATCATCCATATACAGATGATACCCAGGCTTATATCTCCATCAGTGGCAGCTGCTTGAGTTCCAAACTTTTATATCCAACTCCCCACTTGACTTGTCCTTTGGGAGGAAGAATAAAAATCTCAAACATAACCATTTGAAACTAGAACTCCTGGTGAAGCCCCAGAAATTTCATTCATCCTTGATTATTTCTCTCCTTTCCATCAGCAATCCCCATCAGCTTGGCCTCCACAATAAACAAGTAAAAACATAAATTAGCAGTATTAATTAACATAGTGATGAGTGTCATACAGACTATGAATCAGGGTGTTATGGAAGGAAGGACTCAGGTCCTGCTCTGGGTATGATGATCAGGGAACTCCTTTTAGAAAAGTGATAATTTCATTATCTGTATCAGGGTGGAGGTTGCCATTCAAAGATCAAAGGACCTGTCATTTCAGAGAGAAGAGTAATTCTAAGTCAAAAAAAGCTAGTTTGAATAAAGGGAAAGTCACATGTGTTTTGCTTGACAGGAAAATAGGAGTCAACTCACGGGACAATTTAAGCCAAAATAAGGAATTTGAAGTTTATTTATCTAAGGACAATAGTAAATCATTAGCAGTCTTAACTGGGGAGTGACATGGTCCATTTCATTTTTCAAAGATCCCTCAAGATCCTAGTCAATGTGGACAAGCTTGATTTGCATCTCCCCACACCCCACCCCATTACCACCATACCTATTGGACACACACAAGAGTGGCAACTAAGACTGTAAAGCAATAATGTGGATTAGGATTCTACACTCAGAAGAAGGAAGGAATGTGAAAAAGGAAAGAGAGACAGAGTCAGATAAAGAGAAAGAGAGAACACAAGGAAAGGAGAAACTAGGATTTAAAAAAAAAAAAAAAACTCAAACCAGACTGGTACCCAACAACCAATGAGAGAAGAGCCCAAAGAGCATGGGTAGGATGAGACTCTGATGCTAAGGTCAGGGGCATTACCTTGCCCAGTAGAAAATAAGACATGGCCCTCAGGCAGTGTAAGCAGGAAGCTAGAAACCAGACTCCTGTATCCCACACATGGGTTCTCAAAGGATGACTCTGTCTGGACAAAGGGAACTAGAAAAACTCCATCTACCAACCCAGAGGAGGAAAAAAAAGGATGCTTGGAATTGTGGAAATCTGAGTAGAAAACAAAACAGAACAAAAATATGCCAAGAGAGTGAAACCCCAAAGCAGATATGGTATTGGAAGTTACAATGCCCAAGAAGTACCACCAAGCCCAAACTAAAAGAATATTATAAACTATTCTAAGCACCAGTTAATCCCCAAAGCCCAGTCAAAAGTAAATGCAAAATGGAGCCACAGAGGGGTGTGTGAGCTACACAGAGAAAAACAACCCCAGTCCAGCAGGAGTTTACAGCAGAACATTACAACCCACACCAGAAATGCAACCACCTGACAGGAGTCAGCAGACATCACCATCAAGGAGATGTCACATCTAGAGACAATCTGAAAGAGATCATAAAATAAGAATGGAAACGAAAATGAAAGCACCAGGCATTATGAAAACAGGAGAGGCAAACTGAAAACAAAAACAAAGTACATCTTGCTTTTAAAATATTACAGCTTAATCATTAAAATTCAAAAACCTCAATGAGTAGGTGAAGCAGCAAATGAGAACCAGCTCAAGAGAAAATTAGTAAACTACAAGATGTATTTGAGGAAGTGAAAAATGGAGCACAATCATACATAAAGAAATAGGGAATATGCAGAGTGTTTAAGAAACATGAACAGCTGGGCACCATGATACACATCTGTAACCACACTGACTTGGAAGGCTGAGACAGGAGGATCAAAAGTTCAATATCAGCCTCAGTAATTTAGCAAGGTTCTTTCTCAAAATAAAATTTTCTTATAAAGGGCTTGGGATAGGGTTCAGTGGTAGAGGACCCTTGGGTTAAATTCCCAGTACTATCACAAAAAAAAAAAAAAAAAAAAAAACAAAAAAAAACCAAATCAGAGAGACTGTTCAATGTTTATCCACTGGAGTAGCAAGATGTAGAGAACAACAGGAAAGTAATGCTTGGGTCTGAGTAATCACAGTACTTTAGTCTCCTAGACATAAGTTTTGGTTTAAGGGCAAACACATGTCCAAACAAGTCCAAATAAAATCCTTTCTTAGGGTAGATATGTGATATGGAAGACTCAAGATCTTCTAAGGGGTTGCTAGACTGGCCTGCAAGGTGTGCAGTTAGGAGAAGGTCTTTTGCACTGGGTTGGGGCTAGTGGTTGAGCACGCACAGCACAGAATAAACTTCCACAGCTACTTTACTTTTCCCCATGCCCATTTTCTTTATTCCTTATATAAGCTCTATCCAGAAAGGAACAACATGAATCCTTTTCTGTGTGTCTCTCTCAACTGTACTCTCCTAGGCAGTGAGCATGAGATAATGAGTAAGACTTAATCCATAGAGAACCAGAACATCAGCGGTTGAGAGGGGCTGGAGCCCAGGGCTCCTGATGTCTGTCCCTGGATCCTCCTGCTGCGTCTTCCTCCTTCCCAATTGTCCAGCACTGTGTTCCAGGCATGATGGTGATTGAAAGCTAAATAAAGGTATTTTAACCTTCTCTCAACCCTAGTTGGAGTTCATAATGAAATGAAACACACTCGCATCCCTCCGGTAGCCAGAGTTTTACACCATGTGGTTTTGGCAGTAGCATCTCATTTGGAACAGCTTGGACTCCCTGGGCTCTTTGTAAAGATTGGTGGGGATGAGGTTTTTTTTTTTTTTTTTATGTTTTACAATTGCTGTGAAAAATCCTCTGCTCACAGCCTAAGGGAGGGTGAGCAGATAATCACAAACAGGGCATGCCAGGACTTGTAGTCAGACAGCCCTGGATGGGGTCTACTGAGTGTCCAGGATACGGCAGCAGACACACTGATTAAACAAGAAGGAGAGGCTACTGGAAATGAAAGAAAACACTGAAAAATACAAAAGTGCTGTATTCCACACTATAGACAAAATGGATTAAATAATCTACTTAAATCCTGTTGCATGTGAGTGAACCCCAAGTGAACCAAGCAAATCATTTCAAAAGATTCTGGAACAGCAGCTTACCTTCAAGGCTGTTAAAAGTAAATTGTTCTTTCTCCCTAGAAATCATGCCTTCAAGTTCACTATAGATAAGGTGACATCTTCCTGATTCGTTTAGGGACCATCCCAATTTCTGCACAGTCAGTCAACATCTTCTCTTTCAATATTTGCCCAGGAGGACAATAAGCAAAGTATTATCAATAAAGAATGTAGTGTAAATATTGCATTAAAGTTAGGATGGGCCAGGCATGGTGGCACAGTCCTGTAATCCCAGTGACTCCAGAGGCTCAGGCAGGATAGCAAGTTCAAAGTCAGCTCAGCAATTTGGTGAGGCCCTCAGCAACCCTGTCTCAAAATAAAAAATAAAAAGGGTTGGGGATGTGGCTCAGTAGTCACGTGCCCCTGAGTTCAATCCCCAGGAAGGAAGGGTAGAAGAAAGGATGGAAAGGAAGGAAGGAAGGAAGGGAGGGAGGGAGGGAGGGCGGGGGAAGGGAGGGGAGGGGAGGGGAGAGGAGGGGAGGGGAGGGGAGGGGAATAAATTAATTAACATGGGTTCAATAGACTTCAGGAGTGGATTCTGTGATGTGCCTCCAAGAACCCTCTTCAGGACTGAAGCTCCCCAGTTGACAAGTAGGCTTCTGGCAGAAACCCACAACTGTTAGCCCTCATCAGAATTACTTTGGATGACAAATGTGATCACAACCATAGCTGCACCCTTTCCCCGTGGCATTCACATCCAAAGACTATGTGGAGGTATGAGGTTGTCCAGCTTCCCAGCACACCGTGGACTTTACCTTTACTGATGCTGAATCACAGGCCAGCTTCACCTTCAGCCCAATCTTGCACCTTTCTTTCCCCTTGCAGAGGTGGTAATCCCAAGAGAACTCCTTAATGAACCTTCTGCACACTGATCTCCATCTCAGAATCCACTTCCTGAGCAGGCCACAGCCTGCAACAATCACCACATAGGGCTTTCACTTTCCACTATGGGCTTGTCTAGTAGAGACATGTACAGTTCTGAGTCATCACTCTGGTTAGATCGGAGGATGTCCTGAGATAACCTATCCCATCTTTCCCAATCCTATCTAAATACAACTTGTGGGAGATAATGATATCATGTGCAGATGACTCTCCAAGAAAGGACTTGCTGCCCATCGGTGAGAGGTACAGTAAAGAGCCAAGCTGTCAGCCTCTTCAGAGTCTGCCTTAGCTGAAGAGTGGTCCCATTGAAGGACCTGCGCCTTCCAGAATAGTCTGCAGCTGGTCACTGGGTGCCACAGGTGTAAACGTCTAGCTACTTCATCCCAATGTGGGCACCTCTGAGGAGCCATTCTGCTATACCATCTAACCTGCATCCCAGAGGCACATCTTCCTCTGCCCAATTCTGCCTTGTCCCTCTTCCAAAGGCATTGGTTCCAAATAAACACCTTAGACTCCATACTCCCTCTCAGCATCCACATCTGGATAATGCAATCTGTAATACAATATAACTAACACCTCCCTTTCCAAAACAGCTTATTGGGTTCTTGATTACCAAAATAAATAAATAAATAAAATAAGTGTGCTAGGGTCCTTGCAGGTAGGAAGAGCTAACTCTTTATATCTGGAATAATGACAAGAAATGATTTGGTGCTGCTGCCTCTTGGCATACTTCCCTGAGCAGTGACTCTGGCCTTGGTTTGAGAGATGTCTGAAGTTAGCAAGCCACCATCCAGCAGAGTCAGTGGAAAACATGGGACCTTTTACTCAAGGTGTATGTGAAATGTTTATGGAGAATGGGAGTTGAGCCCTCCTGGTACATGGCACATGAAAAGGAATCTAAATGTTCTTGCTAGAGACTTGAACATGAATGTGGCTTTAACACTGATGACATAATGTATGAATCTACAACTCTTAAAGTATGTTATTATTTGATAAAGCTTTTTAAATTTGCAATAAGTATTTTGGTGTTAAAGGTCTCAAAAAAATAAAAAGGAATGTTCTTTGAAAAATCAAATAGTCTGTCCATGAGAAAGTTGGTGACAAATCTACATATTCCAAAATGTTTACCAGCACATACCATGTTCCATGGGGGTTATACAACATCACTGACCCCATGAAAACCGGAAGACAAAAATCTGCTAAGTTCTGCTCTTTCCAAAGATTGTGCATGAATGCAGACAACTTTGGAAAGTACAAAACGTGGCTTTTCATTTGGGTCAAATAACTGCCCCCTCTAAATTAATTTTATTTCTCTTTCTTGTGCACATACAAAAAATGAAATTAATGGGTAAGGCACTTTGGCATGTTGATTATTTTAAGCTGAATGAATCTCAGAGAAACTGCAGAAGCAGGAAGGTCATTCTAACCTTTCCCCACCCTTCTCCCTGAAGCAGGTCATAAAGGCTTTCTGATCTCCTCTTAAAGCAGGTTCTGAGACTCTCCTGAGACTGCTCTCCTTATACCCATGAGAAGGAACTTCCTTATCACTGAAGATGAAGAGTCACAAAGGAGAATCTGAACAAATAGGCCCTGCTAAATTTCCCCTAGTTTATTACATTAGATAACACTTTTAGATTACACAACTGTCCTTTTTTCATCAAACCTAGCATAAAAATACATATATTAACCATTTTTGCAGATCTTCATTTCCTTGTAAGTCTCCCATGTCACATAAAACTTACATTAAATAAATGGTTTTCTCTTCTTCACCTGTCTTTTGTTAGAGGGGTCCCCACCATGAACCTAAGATGGAGAAAGGAAAACTCAGTAACTTTCCCTACAAAATGGTATGCTGGATTCACTGGCAGAAAAATCTTTCAAACATTAAATGCACTTTAAAATAAATAAATGTAATCAAAGTGGAAATAATTGTTTTCAATAACAATTCAATTGTTTTTCATCCAATGCATAGTATCAAGTAAAACACTTGAAATTTCATTTGTTGAAGGTAAAATATCTGATATTACTAGAGCAAGATGCTATTATAAAATTTAATTGAATGAATGAGCGCAACTGTAAATTTGATGGTTAAAAATTTTCAACCGAAGATAAATTTACCTTTGAATAATCATTCAACACAAGTTTTGAAGGAGCACAGTATCATGGTAAAATCATGTTCTTTCTTTGAAAAAAAAATATGAAGTGGAAATGTACCTGGAATTTGGTGTGGATAAACATAATTCATACTTGTAATCAAACAGGTTGTGATGGTCTACCAATCAAAATAGTAGCAATCACTGTTAAGAATTTGTAACTATCCTAATATATACACAGTTTAACTGAACTACATATTTCTTGTGACAATCTGATTTCAATACATGGCAGTCCCATGTATTTTCTCTGCCATCTGCCATAAGTAGGATTTTGGAAATATTTGAGCCTGTGAACAAATAACATTTTTCAAATCAGCCTAAGTATCCTATAATGGTGCTGAATTCTTCTTATTAATGAATCATCTAAGTTTGGGTCATATTTATCTAAAATATGAAGTGTTAGAAGTGTTTTTTCAATGTTTTCAATGAATGAAAGTCCACAAAATTTCAACTTTCTATGTTGAGGCAATAAGGATTATTAGTAACAAGATTTAAAAACCATAGGACATGAAAATGTATCCCTACTGTCAAAGACATATGTAAGTAGCAGATATAATAGCCTTTTGTTTGCAAACAATGAATCCGGGCCATCTCCATTCTGCAAAACAGAATGAGTTCTCTGATCAGGCCATAGCAGAATGGAGGGGTTTTTTAAGGTGTAGGCAAGAAAACAGAACAATAGAGAAAAATTCTCACTTTTCTTGAAGGGTTGAAGCAGAAGAGACTTCCCAATTACATTTACTTATGTAGAGTCTGTTTTAGGATCTGGACCATCTTGGAGTCTGTTTCCTTAGAGTTTCAGTGCCTGATTATGAGGCACTTGGCATGGGTGACCTCATTTTGGTTTGGTCTCTAGTTTTCTGGGACTAATGTGAGCAATTTAGTTCAATTCACAATAGCTAGATTGAGGAACCCACGTAGATGCCCTTTAGTAGATGAATGAATAAAGAAACTGTGGTATATATACACAATGAAATATTTTTCAGCCATAAAGAATAAAATTATGGCATTTGTAAAATAAATTGATGGGGGAATATCATGCTAAGTGAAATAAGCCAATCCCAAAAAACAAAAGGTCCAGTGATTTCTCTGATAAGTAGATGATGATACCTAAAGGATAATTGGAGGGGGGAAACAATATAGGATGGATGGATTGTATAGAGGAAAATGAGGGGTGGGGAGAGGGTGAGGATAAGGAAAAATAATAGAATGAGACAAACATCATTACCCTTTGTACATGTATGATTTTTCAAATGTTCCATCTCTACTTCATGAAAAACCATAGAAATGATACTTGTACCCCATTTTTGTACAATGAATGAAAATAAAAATAAATTGAAAAAGAAATGGATACCTTGTAAAAAATGTATGTCGACATGGATGTAGCTGCATCACTATAGTATGATGATTTTAAATCTTTGGGTATAGGCCAACGAGTGGGATAGCTGGATCAAATGGTGGTTCCATTACAGGTTTTCTAAGGAATGTCCACACTGCTTTCCAGAGTGGCTGCACCAATTAGCAACCCCATCATCGATGTATGAGTGTTACCTTTTTCCCCACATCCTGGTCAACATCTACTGTTGCTTGTATTCTTTATTTGTTTGCTTATTTTTTGCAGTGCTGGGGATTGAACCCAGGGCCTGGTGCTTGCAATGCTAGCACTCTACCAACTGAGCTATATCCCCAGCCACT